>JAFLJL010002862.1:0-22976 GCA_018398815.1 Conus ventricosus
AGGATAGCCTAGTGCACCCACCGTGTAAATGGGCGCGTTCAGTAACTGCTTAGTTTTCCCTACGTTACTCTATGGGGATGTGTTCAGTCCCGGATACTTTCCTCTATGAAAAGTTTAGTAAATTAGTATTGAAAACGGATAACCCTACACAGTATATTTGTTTGTAGGGTCGTTATTTTTTGGTTACTTGTCAGAGAACAGGAATAGGCGGCTTTTAGGCCACTTTCGCCCAAAAACGTGGTGGAGGGTGAAAGTGGCTTAGAGTCGGCCTTTTCCTGTTCTCTCCATCCTCCCCCCCTCCCCCTCTCTCCCCTCCCCCACCTCCCCCATCTCTCCCTCCCCCCACCTCCCCCCGTCCCCCCCCCCCCCCCCCCCTCCCTACCGCCAAACCCCGATAATGACACAGAAAACCTGCCTTCGATTATTGGTAAGTTCGGAAAAATTAAGACAAACACCAATCACAACTCCAACTGTAACGACTATCTAACCTCTTCAATTCCGAAATTAATAACATATCAACTCACGTGACATTGTGACGTAACCTTCTATCTCACTTTACATTTCCATTTGTTCCTTTCGCTCTTTACTTGGCACTGGAGAGCATAATTAGGTAAATAAGATAGGAGTGGAAGGAATTGGAAGTGGGGGGTGAAGTGGCGGAAGGGGAGATGAGGGGCGTGGGTAGGTGGGGAGTGTTGTAGTGTAGTGTAGATAGAACGTGAGGGAAGGAGAAGGGGAAAGACAGAGAACCACTCAGAAGAAAGGGGAAGGAGAGGTGTGTGTGTGTGTGTGTGTGTGTGTGTGTGTGTCTGTGTGTGTGTGTGTGTGTGTGTGTGTGTGTGTGTGTGTGAGTGCGTGCGTGCGCGCGCGTGTGCGCGCGTGCGCGTGCGTGTGCGCGTGTGCGTGTGTGTGTGTGTGAGCGTGCGCGCGCGTGCGTATGTGCACGCACTCGCGTGCGTGTGTGTGTGTGTGTGTGTGTGTGTGTGTGTGGGGGGGGGGGTATAGGAAGAGAGGTGCAGAGAATGGTGATGGGGTGGGGGGTGGGGGGGGGGGTCAAACTTTTTGTGGCCTAACTGTTTTGATACTGGACTCTTCTTTGGATACATGCATTTAAATCTTTTCTGCGATTGAGACCTGCAAACAATGTACCCAAATTTGCCTGCCAATATAGTTCCCTACGAAGGAGGTTTGCATCTCCCCCACACACTGACTCGATTGGACAGATGGACAGAAATGGGACATCACGGTTGTCTGGGTGAGGTGTCGTGTTCACGTGGTGGGCAACCATGCATTTGTTGTTCTTGCCTCTGTTAACATCACTTTTATGGTTGGCTCAGCGTAATTTCAGGTTTGTGGTTGAGCCTACATACCATTGCTGTGGGTGCAGACTGCACCTGATAACATATATCACATTGGCAGACGTACAAGTAAGATGTTGTAGTATTTTCCACGACCGCCCATCCCATGGAGACACCAGTTCCTGTGTGTCCCTGGCATGCCTACAGGTGTCGCATTTCCTTGTACATCTAAAGAAGCCAGGGCACACTTTGGGTCCATGCTCCACAAATCGTCTTGGTACAGTGGGTTTGTAGGTTTCCCCAAGTTTTTGAGTCTCCTGTCAGCTGCAATGATACACTTGGAGGGAAACACAGATTTGTTTTGGGGTTTGAGTACAGGAGATGGAGGTTCCTTTTGATGATGGCAGTTCTCGACGGAGCTCGAGGTCAAATTTTGTGACCCAAGCTATCTTTTTGCTCTGCTTTTACGGGGCTGATGGAGTATTGCATCTCTAGATTTTGCAGCTCCCTGAGAGATCTCTTTGAAGGCTCTATCATAGTGCCAGCCTGACAAGGTTAGGTATCTTGTATATTCCCTTATCCTCTCTTTCAGCTGTTCGTCATTGCTGATTAACATTCTTAGTCTGGTCCCAATGCCTCTGGCTATGCCTCTGAAGACTGACTTGGGGTGGCAGGAGGAAGGGGGAGGTAGCTATGGCAGTTCTTCGAAAAAACGTCAGTTTCGATGAGCCCAGCGTTATTTATACTCACCCTTACGTCCAAGTATGCTGCTTCTCTGCCACAGGAAACCGTCCATTTTATACCTAGGGGATGCAAATTCTGCAGGTGTGTTTCAAAAGCAGCAGAGTCTGGTAAAATTGCAAAGCCATCATCTCTGAATCTGCTCCAGTTGAGGGTTTCTATCTCTAAAGATTCCTTGTTCACCACCAGAGAGGAAATCAGTGGAACTGGAGTTTCTTGGACCAGTTTCTCATCCAGTTCACCCATAAAAACATCCACATAGTCGCACGCATGGCAGGGCCCCATTGCTGTCCATGATTGGGAGCTGCAATCAAAGTCTTACCTTCACCATCTGTGTATGCACAGACATTGTTGTCAAGTGCTAGTTTCAGTCCTTCAATAACGCAGTCCATAGACACATTCAGTGAAGGATGGTCACGGAGCATTTGGGCAACAGCTGGGACTGCCATAGCATTGTCCACACTTGGGTACAGTGAGACAACATCGCATACCGCCAAAGTAGCTGATGTGCACATGAGCTAGCTTTTTGTTAGTAGGTATATGGTTTTAGGTTGGCTGGTTTTTAGCAATGTTGTAGAATCAAAATCACTTTGTGCTATGTAGATATACTGGCGGTGGGGTGTGTATAATGGGTGGAGTGTGTGTGGGTGTGGTTGTGGTGGATGCAGTGGGGTATGAGTGATGTAGTGAGTGTGTGTGTATGTACGATTTCCTTTGTATGCTATTTAGTGTGTGTGTGTGTGTGTGTGTGTGTGTGTGTGTGTGTGTGTGGGGTGTGTGTGTGTGTGTGTGTGTGTGTGTGTGTGTGTGTGTGTGTGTGTGGTTTGCTGGGTGGTGCATACATGACTGTGTATATGTGTGTGTGTGTGGAAGGAACAATAGAAATGTAAAAGTGTAAAATGGATGGGAGCGCCAATGGTGTGATGGCTTATTGTTTTCGAATGTGCAGATTCCTGATGAAGGCTGAAAAGCCGAAAATTTGAGAAAAAAATAAAGTGGAAGAAACAGGCACGGGCATGTGGATTTCTTTATTTATTATCGTCATATTCCTACATGGAACTATCCTTGCCCTTCTACTGCTAGGTGCGGAGTTAGAGTTATAGCAGGGTTTTCTGAAAAACTATATATAATATATATATATATATATATATATATATATATATATATATATATATATATATATATATATAATATATATATATGTGTGTGTTGTGTGTGTGTGTGTGTGTGTGTGTGTGTGTGTGTGTGTGTGTGTGTGTGTGTGTGTGTGTGTGTGTGTGTGTGTGTGCGAGTACATAGCCATGTGTGTTGTGTATGTGTGTGTGTGTGTGTGTGTGTGTGTGTGTGTGTGTGTGTGTGTGTGTGTGTGTGTGTAAGTGTATGTGTGTGTGCGTGTGTGTGTGTGTGTGTGTGTGTGTGTGTGTGTGTGTGTGTGTGTGTGTGGTGTGCTGTGTGTGTGTGTGTGTCTGAAGAAGGGCATGCAGATGTGTGTGGTGTGTGTAATTTGTGGCCTTGTGTGAGCATACGCACGTATCTGCATATATATATATATATATATATATATATATATATATATATAATATATATATATATATATATATATATATATAAGACAATGGTAGTAAATACCAGCAAAGATTTTTAAAAAATGCTCAACCGGACTGGGAGCAACATTTGTTAAAAGGTAAGGTTTAAAACTATCTACAGCGCTGTTTCATGCAATGCAATCATCAGGATGTGGTGGGTCTGTGCTGCCGGTGTTTTATAACTGCTTGTGTTGTCTGTCATCACGTGCTGTCTGTGTTTTCGTGTGTTTCTGGTTCTTGTTCACTGATAGGAATTTCCACTTGTGCCTGCAGTTGTTAACCATTTCTATCCTAGTATTTAAAGTTGCCAGTTGTGGTTTGCATAGTATTATGTACTTTTCTGTTGAGCATAGGTTACATCTTTTTGAAATGTTGTTGTATGGTGCTGCTCTTTCTATGATTTTCCAGGATATATTGTAGTCTATCTTTTTCTCTTTGAGCTTCCAGATGTATTTACTTAATTCTGTTTGGTTTTTGTATCTTTCTTTGTTAAATGACTGTTTGTGGTTTGCATATCTAGTTTTAAATTGGTTTTCAGTGATACCTATATATGTTTCTTCTGCGTTCTCTGATGTTACAGTGGCTTGGTACACAATGCTGTTGTAGAGACATTTGTTGCTCAGAGGGCACTGTTCTTTCTTGATACAGTTGCAGGATTTCCTTTCATCACCCTCGTTTTTCTCTGTACTGCTTTTCATTTTGTTGGTTGAATCAATGATGTTTTTAAGGTTGGGCATACATGAGTATGATAATTTGATGCTGTTTTTGTTGAATATCTTGGATAATTTGTGCTCTTTTGGGAATGATGATGTTAGGATTCTAAAGAATTCTTTCCCTATATTTGTTTTCACTCTTCCGTCATATGGGGGGTTGTACCATATGATCTTTCTTTTCCTGTTCTTCTTGTGTCTGCTCATGTCATTATCTGGGTCATATTGTAGTTTGTAGTTGTAGCCACTTTTGTGTAACGCTTCTTGATATTCAGCTGCAGCGTTATTGAATGCATTTTCATTGCATGACAGGTTAGATAATCTCTTATTTATGCCTCTGGGTATTGTTTTTAGTATGGAAAGGGGTTGGGTTTGGTATTTTTGGGATATTTAATTAGCAGGTGTTTCTTTTGGTTTTTTTTTATGGTTTATATTTTGTGCTGGTTGAGGTCAAAGTATATCTAGGTATTTTCCACTATCTTTTTTTTTTGTTTTTTGGGTGTTTTTAGATTTTGGTTTTGGGGGGATTTTACCGTTCTTTTTTCTTTTTTTCCCAATGTTTTTTTTGGGTTGTCGTTCAGCCCCAGCGGGGCCCGGGCATCCTGTACAGCCCGACTTTTTTTCCCCAATTGTTTTTTGTTTTTATTTTTGTTTTGAATAGTCCAAAATTTCGCAATTTTTCGGCCCACCCAACGACCCCTTTTTAAAATAGTATGAAAACCCCCACCCCAAGTTTTTTAACCAAAAAAAGTAAAAAAACCCCCAAACGGAATTAAGTAAATACTTCTGGAAGCTCAAAGAGAAAAAGATAGACTACAAATATCGGGAAAAAATCATAGAAAGGCGCCCATAAAACCCAAAAATTTAAAAAAGTTTGTAACTTTGCTCAACAGAAAATTTAATTTACTTAAAACCAAACGGGGAAACTTTAAATATAGGATAAAAAATGGTTAAAAAATGCGGACAAGGGGAAAATTTTCCTAGTGGAACAAAAACCCAGTTAAACACGAAAAACACAGACGGGCCACTGAGGACAGAAACACAAGATTTTAAAAAAACAGGGGCAGCCCCGACCCCCCAACCCTGTGTTTTGTTTTGTTTTGAAACAGCGCTGTAGTAGTTTTAAACTTATTTTTTAACAAATGTTGCCCCAGCCCGGGTTTTGAGCTTTTTTTAAAAAACTTTGCTGGTATTTCTAATTGTCTTAATTGTCCTCCGTTGAGCATTTTTTAAACCCAAGGTTTTTTAAATGGACAAAATAAATTTTTTAAAAAATTTCTACTAAAAACTTTACCTTTCCCCAAAACCTCAATGCTATTTGAAAGGTTGAACGGGACAAAAAGGTTTATAAAAAAAATGGAAAAAAAGCATTTTTTTTTTTTAAAATTTTTAATCCCCGGGGGAAGAAAAAAACACATATGACTTAAAAAACATGGCAGCTCCTCCACCCTCGAAGACTGAAGGACTTTTGAGGAAAAAATTAAAAAGGTTGTTTCCCAAATTTAAAAGGATTTCCAAAAATAAAACAATAAATTTTCCAAACATCTTTAAAAAAAATAAAATCAAAAAACCAAAAAGGAAAAAAAAAGAAATTTGTGAACCAGAAAAAACCCCCGGGCACTTCTAAAAAAATGGAAATTTAAAGATTTCCCCCACAGTTTCCCCCCCCCAAACCCCCTAAAAACATTAAAAAAAGCTGATAAAACTAATACGAGTACATTAAAAAAAAAGAAAGGGCTGTGCACCAAAGGGAATTTAAAGGATAGAGTGGAGGCCCAACGCGGAAAGAGAAGTTTCAAAACATTAAAAGGACCACCCCCCCAATTCCCTGTTTAACCCACAGGGCAGTTGAAAAACCTTCCAAATTGTTTTAGGAAAATAGAAAAAAAATTTTTAGAAAAAGCCATAAAAAAAATAAGAGAGAACCTAAACTAACCTCGGGGAAAAAACTTACAAAACCCTAAAAAATGGTTCAAAAAATCAAAAGCAAGATAATACATTTTTTAAAAATTTTTTGATTTAGTAGACTTTTTACACACCCTTGATAAATCTGCTCCCAAAGCTAAAAAATTTTGCCGAAAATCCATAAAATATCGGGGGTCAGAAAGGGAAAACCCCTTTTTCCATCCAAAAACTTACTACACAGAAAAAGGAAATCGGGGCCCCAAGAGGAAAACCCGGGAATTAAAACTTTTGATGCCAAAGGGGGATCTTTATGATGGGCCAAAAAATTGCGAATTGTTGGTTTTCATTACTAACATTAAAAAAACATTTGGGAAAAAAAGGGCCGGACTGTCCAGGGATGACGGCTGCTGCGCGAAGAAAACCCCAAAAAAAACATTGAAAAAAAGAAAAAAAATGTTTTTTAAAAATTTTCCCCAAAACCCAAACAAAAAAATTAAAAAAAAGCAAAAAAAAGTAGTAAAACTCCCTTGATTTAACGTTTGCCCTCAACCAGCACAAAATAAAACATAAAAAAAACCCAAAATTTGAAAACCCCCTGTCTATGTAAATACCCAAAAGAAACCCATCCCCCTTCCATACAAAAAACCCAATCCCAGAGGCAAAAATAAGAGATTTTTAAACCCTGTATGAATAAAAGGGTTTAATAAGCTGAGCTGAATATCAAAAAGCTTTAAAACCAAAAGTGGCTACAATAAAAAATTCAATATGCCAGTTAATGAATGGCGGGACACAAGAAAAACAGGAAAGAAGATCAATGGATTCCCCCCATAGGGGAAAAGATTTGGAAAAAAAATATGGGAAAAGTTTCTTTGGAATCCAAAATTTCTCTTTCCCCAAAAAAAAGAGCCCCAATTATCAGAAAACCCAAAAAAAACAGCATAAAAATTTATTTTACCTTGAAATCCCCAAACCCTTTTTAAAAACTTTCATTGTTTAAACCCAACAAAATAAAAAGGGGGAGTACAGAGAAAAACGAGGGTGTAAAAGGAAACCCTGCAATGTTTTAAAAAAGAACTCCCCTCTGAGCAAAAATGTTCTACAACGGGATTTTTGTTCCCAAGCCCCCTGAAAAACTCGGGAGAACGCAAAAGAAACATATATAGGTATCAAAAAAACCAATTTAAAATGATATGAAAAACCACAAACAGTCTTAACAAAGAAAGTAAAAAAAAACAAACAGTTAAGTAAAAAACCTTGGAAGCTCAAAGAGGGAAAAAAATTTGACTACCCTTATCCCGGAAAATCATAGAAAGAGCAGCACCATTTCAAAAATTTCCAAAAGTGTAAACCCTTTTCTCAACAGAAAAGGAATAAAAACTATGCAAACCACAACTGGCAACCCTTTTTTTCTAGATAGAAAAAGGTTAACAATGGGGGCACAAGTGGAAAAACCTATCTTTAAAAAGAACCCGAAAAAACCGAAAAAAACAGCAGACGTGATGACGGAAAAACAAGCCGTTATAAAAACCCCCGGGGAGCCCAGACCCCCCCAATCCTGATGATTGCATTGCAAAGAAACACGCTGTTTGATAGTTTTAAATTAAAATTTTTAAAAAAAAAGTTGTCCCCGTCGGGGTTTGGATTTTTTAAAAAAACTTTGCTTGGGATTATTTCATTGTTTTTAATTGCTCCTCACGTTTTAGGGACTTTTAAACCCCAAGGATTTTAAAATGGACAAAAACAATTTTAAAAATTACCCAAAAACTACTTTCGCCCCAAACCCCAATGTATATGGAAAAAAATGATAGAACAACAAAAAGGTTTATTTAAAAAAATTTAGGTGGAAAAACAAATTTTTTTTTTTAAAACCCAAAGCCAAAATTTTTCCAAAAAAAAAATGCCCTTTAAAACATGGCGAGTCCCAGCCCTCGAGCCCTTTAAGACATTTTTGGGGTTTAAAAAGAAAAGGATGATGCCAATTAGAGTTCAAAAAAATTTAAAAAAAATGGAAATTTCCCAAAAATCGTTAAAAAAAGAAATTTAAAAAATCCAAAATGACAAAAAGTATTTGGGGGAAAGCAGACCAAAAACCCCGCCAAATTTAAAAATGGATAAAGAGGGCTCAAGTTTCGACAAAACACCCCAAAAAAAAATTTTTAAAAAAAATGAAAAAAACTAATACGAGTTTCTTTGAAAAAAAGAAAAGGGTTGTTTCCCCAAAAGGACTTAAGGGGATAGAGTGGGGGACCAAAAGCAGAAGAGAAGCTTTTTAAAAACTTAAAAAACCAAAAACCCCCCCTTTTTCCCGAATAAACCCCCCCTGCAGTTGATAAACCCCTCCCAAATCTGAATTAGGAAAATTTACAAAAAAATTTTTAGAAAAAGCCCTAAAAAAATTAAAAAGGGGAACATGAAATCAACCTCGGGGAAAAAAACCTACGAAGCCTACCTGGTTCAAAAAAACTCACAAGGGAAGATAAACCGTTTTTTTAACATTTGATATTGTAACTTTTTTCCAAACATAGTGAAGTTTTGTCACCAAAACTATTTAAAAATTTTAGCAAAAACACTGAATTAAACAGGGTCAGGGAAAAAAAAATTTATTTTTTCCCTACAAAAAAAACTCCCATCCCCGCAAAAATGAAAAAATGGGGCCAAGAGCGGGAAACAAGAATTAACTTTTGATGTCACAATGGATCGTATGATGGTTTCCCAAAAATTGCGAAAATTTTTTTTGGGGGGGGGGGGATATTCTAAACAATTTCCCAAAAAAACTTGGAAAACAAGTCGGGGGCTGTTCAGGGTGGGGGTCGCTGCGCTGAACGACAACCCCAGAAAATTTAAATAAAAAAAAAGAAATGTGTTAAAAAATTCCCAAACAAAATTTAAAAAAATATAGGGAAACAAATAAAAGGGTGGAATTTCCTTGATATAAAGTTTGACCCCAACCAGCACAATATAAAACCCTACAAAAAAACCCAAAAGATACAAACCCGTTTTGTAAATATCAAAAATAACCCTCCACCTTCCTACTAAAAACAATAAACCCAGGCATAAAAAAGAGTTATTAACCTGTCATGCAATTTAAACAGCATTTTAATAAAAGCTGCAGGGAATTTTTAAGAAAACGTTAACCCAAAGTGGCTACAAAAAACTACCCTATGCCCGATAAAAGACTTTAGCAGGGCACAGAAGAAGGGGAAAAAAAAGATCAAAGGTACAACCCCCCCTATGAGGAAGGTGAAAACAAAAATTTGGGAAGAATTTTTTTGAAACCCAACATCTTTCTTCCCAAAGAGCACAAATTTTCCCAAGATATTCAACAAAAACAGCATCAAATCTCATTAACCACAACTGTTTATCTCGAAAATTGTGTTTTGACTTTTCATATTTTAGGTTATAAAAAAACAGTCTGTTTAAATCTGAAACATTTTATGAAACATTTATTATTTTTGTTTGAGCAAAAAACGTTTTTGCCCTTCCACATCCCCAACCAATTTTCTGCCATCAAATGAACACACTCCAGACCTTGCCCAAAAGAATGGTAGAAAGGGAAATCCATCTCACCAAATTTTATTCTACATTATCAGTTTCTAAAATTCCTCAAGTAAAGGTTGTATTACATTACGCCTGCGTCACTTTGGTGGGAAAAATAGGCACGAAGGCAGAATTCGGCAAGGAGGGTCATGGGGTTTCCCGGCTTGTTTCCACAGATAAGGGGAACTCTGGAGAGATGTGGGTAAACAGTGGCAAATTCCCACATCCGGCTTGTACGCTTGAACCTTTCACATTTCCTCAAAACTGCATCAAGAAACTTCTTGGGCTTTTTTGCTTGCTTCAAATCCACTGACGTCGTATTAAATATAAGTCTCTCTCTCCTCTTCTCTCTCTCTCTCTCTCTCTCTCTTCTCTTCCTCTCTCTCTCTCTCTCCTCTCTCTTCTTTTGGTTTTTTTTTGGGTGTTTTTCAGGCTCATTTTGGGCAAAATAGGCTATGCC
Source organism: Conus ventricosus (assembly GCA_018398815.1). Taxonomy (NCBI): domain Eukaryota; kingdom Metazoa; phylum Mollusca; class Gastropoda; order Neogastropoda; family Conidae; genus Conus; species Conus ventricosus. Next base: position 10,238 of record JAFLJL010002862.1, read on the forward strand.
TAACTGTTTACCTAACCAGTTAGACTCTCTCCTCTCTCTCTTTCTCTCTCTCTCTCCCCTCTCTCTCTCTCTCTCTCTTCTCTCTCTCTCTCTCTCTCTCCCCCCCCTTGTTTTGTTTTTGTTGTTTTTTCTGTCTCCCTCTTTCTCCAATAATAAGAAACAAACTTAATGTACTCTATTTGTTTCCTTTTTTCACAATACCTTTTCCTTAATATTTTGTAATGCAGTAATTTGTTTACAAAAAGTGTATTAATTGAAACCAATTTTCAAAGGACGAAACAAAGCTTTCTTGTAATATATGAAATAAATGCTTGAAAAGAAATATTGTAGTTTCATTTTTTTTTCCCCGGACAGTTGCTTTGCTGCTCATCCATATTGGTAAAATCAGTACCTGAAAAAAATAAGCAAAACACCGTTTAAAGGAAGAGATCTTGTGAAGACTGTGATCACGATTTAATGGTCCGTTAATTTTTTTCTTTGTTCTCCCAATCAGCACCATGACTGACGAAAGTTGGTCAATCTTGAAATGATAGGAACCTGCTTACTTCTTGACCAGCATAGCACACTTCTCGTGGAATTCTCAAGGTATCGATCATTACCTCATATTTTTAGATGACAACTTTGTAGCAAAAGGCTGAGGTGGATAAGCCAGTAACTTGAAATTTTAAATTGAGCAAGTTTGTCTACGCAAATAAGTTTTGGTGTATCATATTTTACAGTTTCATTTGTTCCCGAGCGTGCAAAGCGTGCAGATTCCATATACGCCAAAACCACTCTGCTATTTAGCAAAGCAGTAACTGAATCTTATTGAGAAGTTTTGTCTACGGCATATTATATTGTGAAATATTGTTACAGTTTCAATGTTCCCAGCGGTGTCAAAGCGTGCAGAATATCCCATTACCGCCACACCACATCTGCTATTTTAGCATGCTTCATCGACTTCAACCCCAATGTGCAGTAAAGCCTCGGTGCAGCGGTATTTCATGTTTCTGCAACCACCAAACCTGAATGTTACGGATTTTCAACTGCGCATTGTATTCTCATCATACACACGGACCTCGTTTATAGTCCATTAAGACATGGGGAAGAGTCAGAACAAAGGGCACTCCCGCTAATAAGGGAAACGACTCAACCGGGGACTGTCGGGACCACAAATCACGATCTGCGTCTTACCGATTGGCCCACCGCCTCCCTATACAAAATTTAAATTTTTTTTTCCAGCACACTATAATATTATAATTTATGTATACATAAAAACGTTGGAAAGAGCAGGTAAACTGGTATCATGAATAGGTTGGGATGAAAGCAGGTCGGTCAAAAGGGCGATCAAACAGAATTAAAAGTCTGTCTTATTAAAGCTTCAAAAAAAAAGCATATCTTTAATGTTTCAGGGGGAGATTCACTTGCCACGCAATTACTGAAAGCCACAGAGAAGAAACCCTTCATGACATGGCTGTCCGGATTCACACCAAACGTCTGGTTTCCCTTTCTTTTGGGCCAATGGCATGGAGAGAAGACCTGTGTATCCTGATGGAATTTGTTTTTTAAAGCTGCCTCCATTCATCTGGACAACCACACTGAAACCACGCTCCGTGCCTCTCTGTGCCACAATTGAAGACAACCTGCATGCCTACCTTGGCTTTTTTCACCTATGAAGGGGTGAACATGAGAATGATCTTTTGAATTTGCAAAAACATCACTTGAAGAAATGCAAGATCAGGATTCTGGAACATGCTGCTAATGATGTGACGCCGCTGGCGCTGGCCAACCTCAAAAGCGAACGACTGAAATCTTCAAAAAGCAGGAAAAATAACAAAGTCATCAACATCTCTCCATCTCAAACGAATGGTAGCAGCATTTTCTCACCCATCTACTTGGCATATCTGGCATTGAAAAAATAGCGAGCACTACGATGGCTGTGTGAAACTGAAGAGACATCTGTACACTGTGTTTGGAATGACCGAGAATTAACCACCCACACATCAATGCAACTTCTCCACCCCCACCAGTGGCTAAACCCTGAGACACAACAGTCACCCCCATGCCAACATTCCCCACCACCACCCCCCTTCACCACCCCCTCCATGTCAGATCCACCAGAACCACCATCAACACCACCATCAGTGTCAACTCTAACAAGCAATTCTGGTCCACAAGAGAATGAGGACTCTCCAAAGCATCATCTCCATCTCATGAAACTCAGAAAACAACGCAAGTCTACACATCCCCCCAGAAAAAGACACCTCCGAAAAACGAAAAAGCACAGCCTGGAAGTGGAAGAAAAATTCAAGAAAAATGCTGAAGCTACAGGGCCAGGAGAGTGACCAGCAGAGGGAAAAAAGCACGTAAAAGGCAGGTCCAAGACATAACTGCAAATGTAGACTCAGATGCACAGAGGAAAATCGGCTTCGACAAAAGGCTAGCAATTTTCCCAACACATACTATGGGCTTGAGCATATGAAACAAAAAGTTTTTCATTTGTAGACATGTGGTCAAAAGGACACCAGAACATACCTCAATGACAACAAAGAGCCAGTAATAAACAAGAGACAGGTTTCATAGAACCTACTTTTGACCACAGATGGGGAAAAGGGTGGGCAGGTATGCAAGACTTTTTTCCTAGCCACACGGATGTGGGCCAGGGACATGTCGCACATGCTCTACAGCACAGTCAAAAGGGGACATTAATTGGACAAGATATCGAGGCAAGCCCCACACCTGCTAACAAGACTGCTGATGAGGATGGGTTTCTAAGGTAAAAGACACATAGAGAGCTTTTCCAGCAGTTGAGTAGCATTATTGCGGGCAGGGATAGAAGGAAATTTCTAGACTCAAGGCTGAATACTAACAGAATGTATTCACTTTACTGTGACACTTGTAAAGAAAAGGGGGGGTGCCTTTACCTCTAGCTTCTACAGACAGTTTTTTCAATACCGAGTACAACTTGGCATTTCTAAGCCAAAAAGGACCAATGCCTCATCTGCAAAAAGGGTATCAGGAGGAGAAACGTGCTAAGGAACTGACAGCAGAAAACAAAGGAGTACGAGGAGCACCAGGAGAGGAAGCGACAATCAAGAGAAGAAAAGGAGAAAGAAAAAAAATTGTCACAGAAGCAGGAGGACTTTCCACACAGTCACATTGATATGGAGGCAGTGCTAACAACCCCATGCTCCCTAGGCCTAGTAAGTCAATTTCATTATAAAAGAAAGTTGGCAGTTTATAACCTGACCTATTCTCACTTTCAGACAAAGAAGCGTCTTGCTTTGTTTGGAATGAATGTGATGGAAACAAAGGATCTTGTGAAGTTGCCACCTGTCTCTGCGTTACATCCAGCATTGCCAGAACACATCCCCCAGTCATCTTGTATTCGGGATACCTGTGGCGGACAGAATAGAAACATTTTGTTGCTGCGCTCTTCATTATGCGGTCAAAAAGCATTGATCACATCCAGATCATCGACCAAAAGTTTCTGGAAAGCGGCCATACCCATATGGAGTGTGATTCAATTCATGCTACTATCGAAAAGCGAAAAAGAATGCGTCCATTTTCATTCCAATCAGTGGCATACAGTCATTAGATGGCAAGATCAAATTCCCCATACACCGTAGTTCCCCTTGAATATGCAGGCTTTCTGGACTTCAAACATCTTGCTTCACAGACAATGGGGAATACCAAGACTGATATCACAGGAGCCAAAATCAGCTGGCTAAAGATTAAGTGGCTCAGGTATACAAAGGAAGAAGACACGCTGTTTTTCAAATACGAAAAGACAGAGTGTTTTCGGACCCTGAAGATCAAGGAAACAGCCGTCGAGGTCCCAGCAAGCTGTAGCAATGTGCAGGACCTTTCCTCAGCGGTACACGGATCGTCTACCTTTGCTGATCAAAGAAGGAAGACCTCCTGACCTCTGGCCGCTGGGTTGTGCCACAGCGAACCATCATTTTTCTACCAACCTGCCCGGGCCCCAGCACGCTCCAAAGGTTTGCAGAACCAACATTCCCGAGAAGGACACAGAATCCAAAGAAATCTGTAAATTTTCATTTGGAGTAAATTTGACAGTGCCCGATTCTGTTTTCATTCTGAAAAATTTGTGCGCTTTTTTTTGAAATTGTGGAATCAAATCATGAAATTAATGCTATATTTACTTTCTCTATTGTGGATAAATCAATGAACTATATCAATGCGACATCTTTTTTCGCGCTGGGAAATGTGAACAGTTCTTCCCATTGTGGACAACAGTGAACTGAAGTAGGATCAGTGAACAGATTTTGTTTCCTTTTGTGAATGTACAGTGACAGTCTCTCTCCACCCCACCCCCCTCCCTTTTGTGATTAAACCGCGAACTGTACAATGTAGACAGTTGTTCTTACTGTGGATATCATCCTTGTGTGATTTTGGGACAGCAACAAGGTAGGCATGCCAATTTTGCATATGTGTTCAGTCTATTTTTATATTTTGTTTGTTCATGACATGTAAAGTAAATTTCTTTAGGGCTTGGTTTACCATTCCTCTGCCTTGTGTCAGCTGCATGCGTGCATTGCGTGCTACATGGTGTGTGTGTCGTCTTCTGTTCACAGACTTTTCCAAAACTATTGGACGTTATTTCTTAGGCTGAATTGTTTTAACCTTTTCCTTAACAAAACTTCACACAACCCTATCCACCATTCTTTTCTATCAGGAGTGGTCCGAGCAAATTATAGTGTAAAAAACAAATAGCTCAGTGTAAAACACGGTTCAAGAATTGTTAAACATTGTTACCTATGTAAGACATGAAATTATGTCAAACTTCCAAGGCCACAACTATGGTTTCATTGTGAGCATTGTTGCCCAGAATAACACATCAAAAACGACTTTTACACCACAACTGATTTTCTTGTACATACAGTGTTGATCTGAAAATGTTCCATACGTGGGACAGTTGTCCATGCCACAAGTGGCTAGACCCAAAGAAACAGTGTATTCCAAACTATTACCACAAAGTGAGGAATGTTCCGGGCCACAATCACTATCCCATTGCTGATCAGTTGTGGCCTGAGGATTCAGCAGTTAAGGTCTTCCCGGGTTTGTGTGCCACAACTTTCTAAGTCTGTTAATAAGTTTGTGCTTCAAATTCTGGGAAGATGAAAGCCTTTTTTTTTTCAGACCAAGAGTGTTTACTTCTTAAGATTGCGTAATTCGGGTGGTTTCCATTGAGTTTTTTTTAAACCCTCATTTGTACAGCTTTAGAACACCATCTAGTGTTTGTTTTTCCCAAGTTTGAAAGTTCTGCGCGCAGAGGTGTAATTTTCGGAGCCCTGTGAAATCTTTAAAGTGGTCATTTCTCAAAATGGCGTTTTTCAGTTTAGACAGTTGTGGCTCTAATGCATCAAAATTATCATACTCATGTATGCCCAACTTAAAAACATCATTGATTCAACCAACAAAATGAAAAGCAGTACAGAGAAAAACGAGGGTTGAAAGGAAATCCTGCAACTGTATCAAGAAAGAACATGCCCTCTGAGCAACAAATGTCTCTACAACAGCATTGGTACCAAGCCACTGTAACATCAAGAACGCAGAAGAAACATATATAGGTATCACGAAAAACCAATTTTAAAACTAGATATGCAAACCACAAACAGTCATTTAACAAAGAAAGATACAAAAACCAAACAGAATTAAAAAACATCTGGAAGCTCAAAGAGAAAAGATAAAACTACAATATATCCGGGAAAATCATAGAAAGAGCGCACCAACAACAACATTTCAAAAAAAATGTAACCTATGCTCAACAAAAAGTACATAATACTATGCAAACCACAACGGCAATTTTAAATACTGGGATAGAAAGGGTTTAACAACTGCAGGCACAAGTGGAAATTCCTATCAGTGAACAAAAACCAGAAACACACGAAAAACAGACAGCACGTGATGACAGACAACACAAGCAGTTATAAAACACCGGCAGCACAGACCCACCACACCTGATGATTGCATTGCATGAACAGCGTTTGTAGAAGTTTTAAAACCTTACCTTTTAACAAAAAATATATATATTATATATAAATATATATATATTGTTAAAAAAAGTATTAAAAGGAATATTAAAATTCTCTACAAATTTGTTTCGAGCGCGTTGCGCTGTCATCGGGAGGTTTTTGGTTTGCCCACCGCCGATGTTAATATAGCGTGTGGGCTCCCGTTTGCGGTTGTTTGCACGTGCAGATTGGCTGCACGGTTTTTTGGGGGCTTTCAGGTTTTTGTTTTGGGTGTGTTCACTAACAACGATTTCCTTTATGCCTGCAGTTGTTTATATTTCTGTTTTGGTGTTTAAAGTTGCTAAGTGTGGTTTGCATAGTATTTAAAAATTTTTCAGTTAAAAAATAGGTTGCACCTTTTGAAACATTGCTGTATGGGGATGCTCTTTTTATGATTTTCCAGGATATATTTAGCTTTTGTTTGCGTCTTTAAGTTTCCAATAAAATTTTTTGCAATTACTACAAAAAAGGAACCAAAAGAATACTCTCAAATCCTTGACAAAAACTCCAGAAAAACTACAAAAAAAAGCCGACAAATAACATGACAGTATCCGCACTAAAGAAAAGAACTTGCAGAGCGCCCTAGACCCTTAGTTACAGGATAGAAGCGACAGCAACAAAAGAAACTTTCCAATAACACTCAAAGACCACAAGCCCAATTTTCATAACAATCCAACATGTAACTAATAAACCCATCCAAATCTGAATTGGGCAAAATAAGCAAGAAAATTCTGGAAAAAATAGTAAAGAACGTAAAATCAAACTCTGAATACAACCTCTGGGAAAAACACATACGAAGTTATCCAATGGTTCAAAAAACTCAATAAACAAAGTAATACAGTATTCATCACATTTGACATAGTAGACTTTTACCCATCTATAGATGAGGAACTACTCACCAAAGCCCTAAGTTTGCCTAACCACACAGAATAACAGGTCAAAAAATGGAAATCATTCTCCACCCATGAAAACATTACTACACAGCAAAAATGAAACCTGGATCAGGAAAACCAAAAGAAACTCAACATTCACGTAACCATGGATCATATGAATGGTGCAGAAACATTTTGAACTGGTCGACTATTCATGCTGTCCAACATCAAGAAAAAACTCGGAAAACAAGTCGGACTATACAGAGACGATGGCCTTGCTGCACTAACCAACAATCCAAGAACCATTTGAAAAAGAAGAAAGAACTATGCAAAACTTCCAAAACCACAACTTAAAGATTCCATTGAAGCAAACAAAAAGGTGTGAACTACTTTGACATAACACTGGATCTCAACAATACATATAAAAAACCTACAAGAAACCCAACGATACACCTCTTTATGTACACACCAAAAGTAACCATCCACCAAATGTATTAAAGACCATACCCCATGGCATAAACAAGAGACTATCAAACCTGTCATGCAATGAAAGAGTGTTCAACAATGCAGCAGTAGAATACCAGGGGGCACAACAAACAATGGATACAATTACAAATTACAATACAACCCAGACAACAACACAAATAACAGCAAGAAAAATAGAAAAGAAAAATCATATGGTATAACCCCCCATACGACGGGAAACTCAAAACAAACATAGGGAACGAATTCCTCAAAATCCTAACAACTTCATTTCCAAAAGAACACAAACGTCCAAAATATTTAACAAAAACACTGTCAAACTATCGTACTCATGTATGCCCAACCTCAAAAACCTAATTGACGCATCCAACAAAAAGAAAATCACACAGCAAGAATGGTGAGAAAAGGGAAATCTTGCAATTGCACCAGAAAAGAGCAGTGCCCACTAGAAAAATCAATGTCTTCACAACAACATTGTATACAGTACTGTGACATCAGAAAAAAGAAAAAGAACATACATAGGGATCACTGAAAACCACTTCAAAACCAGATATGCAAACCACAAACAGTCATTTAATAAAGAAAAATATAAAAACCAAACAGAACTGAGCAAATATACTGGAAACTTAAAGACGCAAAAAAAAGCTACAATATATCCTGGAAAATCATAAAAAGAGCATCACCATACAGCAATTTTCAAAAAGGTGCAACCTATGTTTAACTGAAAAATGGTTAATACTATGCAAACCACACTTAGCAACTTTAAACACCAAAACAGAAATAGTAAACAACCGCAGGCATAAATGGAAATCGTTTTTTAGTGAAACACACCCAAAACAAAAACCTAAAGCCCCCCAAAAACACGTGCAGCCAATCTGCCACGTGCAAACAACCGCAAACGGGGAGCCCACACGCTAAAAACATCGGCCCGGGGGGCAAACCAAAAACCATCCTGATGACAGCGCAACGCGCTCGAAACAAATTTGTAGAGAATTTTAATATTCCTTTTTAATACTTGTTTTAACAAAAAGTTGCTCCCCAAGGGGTCGAGCGCTTTTAGAATCATTTTAGGCTATTCAACCATATATATATATATATTATATATATAATATATATATATATATATATATATATAATAAAATTATATTATATAAAATAAAATATATATATATATAATATATATATAAGATATTTAAAATGCCTAAAACAATCTTTTTAAGTGCTCAACCCCTTGGGAGGAACATTACTAAACAAGTTAAAAGAGGAATCATTTGAGGTTTCACAAAACCCAAAGGTGCCAGCTAAGAAGCAAAAGAAAATCATGAAAGGAGCAAAACAAGCTACAATTTCTTGTGAAAAGTAGAAAATATAAAAAGATAATCTCTTAAGACACAAGTGCTGAGGGTCAGTTCTTGGAATGAATCCGCAAGGGGGCTAAATTATAAAAAAAAAAACTAATAAATTCCCCAAAGGGTAAGTACTGAGCACCATCCAGCAACTTACAGAGCAACTTTGGGGTTGCAAATGACTGCAAGAAATATTGAATTATAAACAAAGCTTGCTCTTGTGTCTTAGATTGAAGAGATAGGGGGAGATAAGCATTCATACTGCAGTGGTAGTTAATACTGCCTAACTAACAGTACGTGCTCAAGTGGGTGGATTTGGGGAAAAATAAAATAAATGCTTCTCAAAATGAGCCTTTAGCAAGCTATGATCTCCAATAGGGAGGAAACTCACAAACACATAACAAACCCGGTCAATACCGATATTCGAAACCTTGTTGTCTCTCCTCAGTGACCGCGGAAAGTGGTAATTTTACTCCTCTGCCTTTCGGTTTAAGAAGAATGCTATCCAGAAAAGGCTGGTGTGCAATACCGTAGTATGTTTGTTGAGGTTTTCAACAAACCAACCAAAGGTGCCACCTAAGAAGCAAAAGAAAATCATGAAAGAGCAAAACAAGTTACATTTTCTTGTGAAAAGTAGGAAATATAAAAAGATAATCTCTTTAAAACACAAGTGCTGAGGGGCCAGTTTCTTGGGAAAGAATCCGCAAGGGACTAAATTATAAAAAAAAAACAACTAATAAATTCCAAGGATAAGTACTGAGCACCATTCCAGCAACTTTCAGAGCAGTTTGGTGGTGCAATGACTGCAAGAAATATTGAATTATAAAAAAAAGCTTGCTCTTGTGTCTTAGATTGAAGAGATAGGGGGAGATAAGCATTCATATCTGCAGTGGTAGTTAATACTGCCTAACTAACAGTATGTGCTCAAGTGTGGGTGAGGGAAAAATAAAATAAATTTCTTCCCCAAAATTTACCTTGGCAAGCTTTTGATCTCCAATAGGGAGAAACTCACAAACATAACACCTGGTCATATACCGATATTTCGAAAACCCTTTTTGTTTCTCCTCAGTGACTGCGGAAAGTGGTAATTTGACTCCTCTGCCTTTTTCGTTTTAAGAAGAATGCTATCCCAGAAAAGGCTGGTGTGCAATACCGTAGTATGTTTGTTGAGGTTTCAACAAACCAACCAAAGGTGCCAGCTAAGAAGCAAAAGAAAAAACATGAAAGAGCAAAACAAGTTACATTTTCTTGTGAAAAGTAGAAAATATAAAAAGATAATCTCTTAAGACACAAGTGCTGAGGGCCAGTTCTTGGAATGAATCCGCAAGGACTAAATTATTAAAAAAAAAAAATAAATAAATTCCAAGGATAAGTACTGACACCATTCCAGCAACTTTTCAGAGCAGCTTGGTGTTGCAATGACTGCCAGAAATATGAATTATAAACAAAGCTTATATATATATATATATATATATTGAATTATAAACAAAGCTTGCTCTTTTGTCTAGATTGAAGAAATAGGGGAGATAAGCATTCATATCTGCAGTGGTAGATGATTCTGCCTAACTAACAGTAGTGCTTGAGTGGGTGAATGGGGAAAATAAAATAAATTTCTTCTCAAAATGACCTTCACAAGCTATATTCTCCAAGGGGGAGACATCCTCCAATAGGGGGGGAAACTCACTAACATATAACTCCTGGTCAGATACCGATATTTCGGGAAAATTGGTGGTTTTTTCCTCAGTACCGCGGAAAGTGGTAATTTGACTCCTCTGCCTTTTCAGTTTTAAGAAGAATCAATCCCCGAAAAGGTTGCGTTTCAATACCGTAGTATGTTTGTTGATTTTTTCAAAAAACCAACCAAAGGTGCCCTCTAAGAAGCAAAGAAAATCATAAAGAGCAAAACAAGCTACATTTTCTTGTGAAAATTAGAAAAAATAAAAGATATCCTCTAAAACACAAGTGCTGAGGCAAGTTCTTGAATGAATCCGCAAGGACTAAAATACAACAAATTAATAAATTCCAAGGATAAGTACCGCACCGTTCCAGCAACTTTCAGAGCCAACCTTTTCTGGGATGCATTCTTCTTAAACTGAAAAGGGAGAGGGTCAAATTACCACTTTCGCGGTCACTGGGAGAAAAACCCCCAAGTTTCGAAAACGGTATTTTGACCAGGGGTTTATATGTTAGTGAGTTTCCCTCCCTATTGGAGGATGTCTCCCCTTGGAGAAAATAAGCTTGCTGAAGGCCATTTTGAGAAGCATTTTTTTTTTTTCCCCATTTACCCACTCAAGCACATACTGTTAGTTAGGCAGAATCATCACCACTGCAGATAGAATGCTTATCTCCCCTATTTCTTCAATCTAAGAAAATAAGAGCAAGCTTTTTTTATAATTCAATATTCTTGCAGTCATTGCAACACCAAACTGCTCTGTAAGTTGCTGGAACGGTGCGGTACTTATCCTTGGAATTTATTAGTTTGTTATATATATATATATATATATATAAAATATATATATATATATATATATATATATATAATATAATATATTATTAAAACATGTTAAAAGAGGAATCTTTTAAAAATATCTACAAATTTGTTTCAAGCGTGTTGCGCTGTCATCAGGATGTTTTTGTTTGCCCACCGCCGATGTTATATAGCGTGTGGGTTCCCGTTTGCGGGTTTTTTGCACGTGGGGGGTTGGCTGCACGTTTTTTGGGGGGTTTCAGGTTTTTGTTTTGGGTGTGTTCACTAACAACGATTTCCATTATAACAAATTCAAATTTTCCCAAAAGAACACAAACTGTCCAAATATTTAACAAAAACACTGTCAAACTATCGTACTCATGATGCCCAACCTCAAAATCTAATTGGGCGCATCCAACAAAATGAAAATCAAAACAGCAAAGAAGGGTGAAGAAAGGAAATCTTGCAATTGCACCAGAAAGGAGCAGTGCCCAAATAAACAATCAATTCTTCACAACAACATTTTATACCAGGCTACTGTGACATCAGAAAATGAAAAAAAAACAACATAGGGATCACTGAAAACCACTTCAAAACCAGATATGCAAACCACAAACAGTCATTTAATAAGAAAAATATAAAAACCAAACAGAACTGAGCAAATATATCTGGAAACTTAAAGACGCAAAAACAAGCTACAATATATCCTGGAAAATCATAAAAAGAGCATCACCATACAGCAATGTTTCAAAAACGTGCAACCTATGTTTAACTGAAAAATGGTTAATACTATGCAAACCACACTTAGCAACTTTAAACACCAAACAAATAGTAAAAACTGCAGGCATAAATGGAAATCGTTTTTTTGTGAACACACCAAACAAAAACCTGAAAGCCCCCAAAAAAAAAACGTGCAGCCAACCCGCACGTGCAAACAACCGCAAACGGGAGCCCACACGCTAAAAACATCGGGGGTGGGCAAACCAAAAACCATCCTGACAGCGCAACACGCTTGAAACAAATTTGTAATAGTTTTAAGATTTCCCCTTTTAACTTGTTTTAATTAATGTTGCACCCCAAGGGGTTGAGCACTTAAAAAATTGTTTTTAGGCATTTTAAATATATAATATATATATATATGTTACAGTGAATTTACAAAACAAGGGAATTCAAAAAAAATCGCTAAAAATTTTTAGTAAATATGCAAATTTACTGTTTCACTCGGGGTTTTTTGTCTATTCACTAAATTTTTAAGGGGTTTACAAATTTACTGTTTTTTGGATGCCATTTCTCGGCCCAATTTTACTGCAAAATGTTCAGGTAATTTACAAAGTTACTGTGTATTAAGGTAATTTACAAAGTTAGAAATTACATTGTACAATACGAATACAGTCACACTAAACCAATCATAACAATTACAACAATACTCAGGATTAGGTTTTTTCCCTTTTCTATTCTAGTCCTCACAGTTCTTCCTTCCCCACTTGGGTTGTTGTTTTTGTTGTGTACTTCTGGCGGCTGTTCTTTTTGTACTCCTAATGGTCAGTCGGAGAA
>JAFLJL010002863.1:0-22781 GCA_018398815.1 Conus ventricosus
CACAGGAAACCCTTAAAAAAAAAAAATTGAAACAAAGAAAAAAAAAAAAGCCAGCAAAATTTGGGGAAATTTAAAAAAAAAAAAACAAAAAACCGGCCAAAAATTCGAACCCCCCAAGTTAATAGAATAAAAAAACATCAAAAAAATTTTATATAAAGACACAACCTAGCAAACGAAACAACCGTTTAAAGCAGGAGTCACATTAGAAAGCTTAAAAGGGCCTTGGGTTTTGAAATAAGTCACGTGAGGCTATTACAGCTGTGGAAGCAAAGTTCTACCTCCCCGCCATCCCCTCCCCCTATAATCATGGGAAAAAAACACTTGATCATCTTGCAATTTTGAAAAAAATTCGGTAAAGCCTGAGCTTTACCAAATAGGGGATATTGTCAGGGGCTTTTGTCCTCAAGCAAAATTTTGGGCTTAGGGCCGAGCACTTATGACTTAGTTTTTGTAAAGTGGGGTTACTTTTTTATAAGATAAAGACCAAGTAATCCTGGGCCAGTTAATCCAAGAAAAAGCGCGTTTTTTAAATTTTCAGGGTCTCGCGAACAGAGTCCCAACTTTGCTGATTTTTAAATATTTTGGGGGTTTGGATTCAAAAAATTTAATGACTAACTTGGCTTCTTTTTTGTTTGAAATTCTGGCCAAATTTATGTCTTTTTTTTTCCCAACCTTCTTTTCATTGCCTGCTATAAGAATTTCATTATTATAGTTTTTTTTAAATCCTACCTGAGCTGGGGTCAAAGGCAGCATAAAAACCATGCCAACACAAAGTCAAACTTTCGATCTTGCGTTTTGGAAAAACATTTTTTTGGTACCTTTAATACTTAAAGGTAAATCAACTGTAGAATTAATGGCGTCCTCTAAAATTTTCTAATTTTGTTTTTGTCGTCAAAACCCTAAAGATCATTTTTGCTTTATCTTGCCTTGCTTTGAAACCCACAAACCCAAAATAAGTGCGAATAATCTTTATTCGTTTTATTCCCCCCTAGTTGCCCTTAAATGTCTAAGATAAAGTTGTCCAGTGGTTTTTTCCTTCTGTAAGGGCCCGGCTCAACAGTTTGGGGGGGAAAAAAAAGTTTTGAAAAGGAACCAGTCTATTTACTTTCTGGCGTGCCCCCCAAATAAAGGTCGCCGGCCTGATTATATCCAACTTTTTCTAAAGCCTGCTTTGAGTTAAAATTGAATTCGTACGACCTTCAAAACCTTCATTTTTTAAATTTGCATGATTAAATGGTTTGCTTTTGGGGAATGGGGCCGCAGTTCAGTCAAAAAACTCTAAGGTGTAATAGAAATAAATCTGTCACGACCCACCAAAGGATCATGGGATTTAAATGATGGATACGCCACTTCCACACCCGTTGATCCAAAACACAGCAAAGTTTAACGGTTCTGAAAACTGCATGGGGATATAAACCACCTTTCTGGATTGCCTTTTTAAATGGGGGGGTTAAGAAGCCTTAAATGAGTACCCCCACCTTTTGAAAAAGGCATCGGGGGTCACAGCAATGTCAAATATAAATTGCTATTTTTTTAAGTTTGTATGTCCCAACAGAATTTTTTTGCATCTTATTTGAATGCACTCATTTTTAATTTTGTTCAAAAAATTTTGTAACAAAAAACAACTCAAACCCCCTTCTTTTTAAACTGCTTTTAATAACAATGGGGGGCCAAAAGGGTTCCCTTTCATGAAATATTTTACAAAGTCTAGGGTTTAATAAAGTAAGCCGGGGAAAAAAAAGGGTTCAAAAATTGACAAAACGGGGCCAAAGTTACCCAGTTAAAAATACCTGAGGGTTTATTAGGGGTTTTTGCCCCAAAAAAAGAAATGGTAATTTTTGACATTACCTCAAACTTAACAATGCAAATCTAAAAACAATTTACATTCAACCTAAGAAGAAGGAGGGTTTCTATTTTAAAAGACTACTAAAATGTTTGGCTTTACCAACAATTTTAGATTTAGTTACAAACCCACCCAAAAAACTTATGGGAAAAGTCCGCTCGATCTTTTCATTTCATTCAATTTTTCTTTTCATTTGGGTGACTAAACACTGATGAAAACTTATATATGGAAGCCCTCAAATTTTTTTGACTCTTCCTCAGGGGAAAACCATATTGCGATATAAATTAACAATCCCTAATTTACAGTTTAAAAGATATTTGTGGAGGGCGATCATTAAAAAAAAAATCAAAGACAAAACAGGGGAAATCGGGGAAAAGTGATAACCTCACTTTTTTTGGAAATAAAATAAAACTTACTAAAAAAATAATGTCGCGTGGGGCCCAAAAAACCAATTTCATTAGCTCCTGTGATGTATAACTTTTAAAATTTAAAAAACCTTGCGACTTGCGACTTTGAACAAAAAGTAATAGCGCTTGTATGGTTTTGATACACTAAAAGGGGATTTAAACTAAAGGGTTGCCGACAGCAAAAAAATTTTTTTAAACAGAACAACTGCGCTCTAGAGGCAAATAATTTTTCCATATGAATAAAAATAGTTTCGAAAACCTGACCCCAAAAGGCACTTAGAACCATATTTAGAATGGGAGATAAAATTTGAATTCATAAGCCCATTTACATTTTTTAGCCGTCAAAAAAGTTTCAGAAAAGCATTCAACTCTGGCCCTTTACATGTAAGTCTTATGCCGGACGACAATAGCCGAAAAGAAATTGAAATAACGCCGTATGGGAAAAAACAGTACATCCTACACAGAAAAGAAACAGTTGTAAAAAAAGCTTCTACAAAATTACAGTTCTTTCCAAGCAGAAAATTAGGAGACACGTTCACAATGATATTTGAAATTTCTGTCTTTAAAGATGTGGAGCGGGATGGGTTGTGGGCGTTAGTGATGATCTTATAAAAGGAATTAATATTAGCTGGCAAAACTTAGACGTTAAACGTCTTAACGTTGTTGTCGTCGTTCTTCACAATGGCGAGGATATTAAGATCATAACAACAAGCAACAAAATCAATGTTGACTTAAATAGAAACAATCTTACAGAACTGAATTGGATTAATCTTACACATTTAGGCCTTATAGGGTTTTATTATACTGAACAAGTTTTGACAGAGAGTATGATAAAAATAATAACTGGATTAGATTAAATTTTCTATAAAACTATGGAGCAGTTAAACTTTATGACAAAAACTCCCTCATTGCTCATTGATTTGTGGGCAGACTGGTTGTGGAAAAACAATATTTGTCCTAGACCTATTACAAACAGTTTATCGCTATAATTTTAATCATATTGTGGTTTTCTGTCCAACACTTAAATGGAACAAAGCATATCATGATAGAAGGTTTATATGGGCGGATGATGACATATATTTAGTTAATCCTAGCAATAAACTGAGTGAGTGTTTAGAACAGTTTTATAGACTGTTTGAAGGAACGCAGACACTATTTATTATAGATGACTGTTCGGCAGAAAGAGACATAGTTAAAAAGAGAAACACTTTATCAAAACTTGCTTTCAGTGGAAGACATGCTCGGATAAGTGTGTGGATTTTATGCCAGAAATATAACTCGGTTTTAAAAGACTTTAGAGAACAGTTAAAGACTGTAGTTTTATTTCACATGAAAGACAGAGACTCATTTGAAGAATGTTTGCGCGAAAATGATGTTATTGAAAATGACCAGGAAAAACATAGGATTAAACAAAAACTGAAATCTGAAAAGTTAGTAAATTAGTATTGAAAACGGATAACCCTGCACAGTATGTTTGTTTGTAGGGTCGTTATTTTTTGGTTACTTGTCAGAGAACAGGAATAGGCGGCTTTAGGCACTTTCGCCTAAAAACGTGGTGGAGTAGCAAGTGAGTCTGAATCGGTGTTTTCCTGTTCTCTAACTGGCTTTATGGGGACATCCGTTGGAAACCTGGGAAAGGAAAGATTGATCTGGCTTAACTGCCTAGTGGTTCAGTTAGATGACTGATAAAGGATGTAAGCAGATTTGCCGCCATGGTCAGGGGGCCAATTGATAGCGAAGAGCTGTCAGTATGTTGGTATGCAACTCACTGTATTCAATTTAACACTGGATCAGATCAAAGTGTGTTTTGGCATTACCATAACCAGGGTCAAGTGGATTTGAACTAGATAAGATCACTACTACTTTGTTAGTGATGCATTGTCCCTCATTGTGTGTTTCCTAGTTGAGATGTTTGCTGAAGGCCTTTGATGGCTTTTGGTTTGGCCATTATTATTGTTTGTGTTTTTTCGTACACAGTTCTGTGCAGACTTTTATGTTTTGTATTCTTTTGCAGTGCCCCTTTTGAGTTGCCCACTCGTTTCTTCTCTCTCTCCTCTGTCACAACCCTAAAGTTTTTTGTCACTTATCACCTGAAAATTGAATCGGTCCATGTTTTAGGTTAATATTGTTGTTTGGATTTTTGTCTATTTAAATTGTTAATAAAAATTGGAGTATAATCGTACAGTCAGAGTTTTGGTTATTTGTGGTCTGGGTCTGTGCGTTTAGGAACCTGGGTTACATAAAGTGGGGGCTCGTCTGGGATTATTATTAGATAAGGCAAAATTTGTTAGGCAATATTATTAGATATAGGCAAAATTTGTAGGCAAAATTTAAAGTTGAGACATGGCTGATCAACTTGATGATGATATGACAAGGACTGAGGGGGGTGTTGAGGTAGAGGTGGAGAGGACAGCGGCAGAGAGTTTCCAGAGGTCAGTGGCTTCCGAGTGGTGACCAGCGTGCTGCTCTGCTGAGTAGAATGGAGAGACTGGAGGCATCACTGGAGGCGGAGAACAGGGAGCTCCATAGGAATCTTGCAAGTCAGGGCAAACCCTGGAAACCGAGGCCAAAGCCTCGGACCCTGAAAAAGATCTCTTGCCCAGGGCAAGAATCAACAGAAAGTGGGGATACGCCTGCTTCTGACGACCAAGATTGGGAATCATTGGATAGGATAGACAAGATGGCGTCGGTGATAGGCTCCGAAGTGGGAATTGCAGAGGGGCAGGTTGAAGTAATTCCAGTTGAAATGCCAATAGAAGCAGTTGTTAAAACAGATGAAATTTCAGTTCAACCTATGATAGCTCTGCAACCTTTACCTGAGCCTGCAGTCGAGGAAATAGTGTTACAGACTCGCAAAGAGGTTGTTGGAGACACACTTGTGTATGCGGACAGTATTCCTGTGCCCTCTCCCGAAATCGAAATTTGCACTGAAGAAACTATCCCAACTAAAAAGGGAAAAGGAGGGAGGGAAAAGGTGGCAAGTCAAGGAATCTGATCGGTACATCTGCCATACAAAGACTGAGTGACCATGGACTGGATTCGACCCCACCCAAAAAAAGGGGACAAAAACGGGTTCAGATCAGACTTTGGAAGGCGAATTTCCTGTGACAATGTGGGCCTCAGGTGCAGATGGCAGCAAGGCAGATGAGGAGTCTGTGGCAGGAGACTCAGATGCAGATTTCACAGAGTATATGACTGGCAGAAAATTACCTCCTGGTGGCATACCTGGTTTAGATCTTAGTGATCCTAAGCAACTAGCAGAGTTTGCAAGGAAAAAGCCACGGAAGCCTCCCGACGATGTACCCAGAACGGTGCCATGTCCCCACAAGGACTGCAACAAAATGTTCTGTGGCAACTCTGACATGCGGAAACATTACATACCCACGGCCCTTGTGTCCATGTTTCTGCTGAATGTGCAAGGCTTTGGCGGAGGGCTCCCAAACTCAAGAAACATCAGTTTTCTGATCAAGGCTCTTGTGATGGAGATCAGTGGGCACAGTCTCCATACACAATTGGCACTCTGACGCAGGGTTTGACCCATGTCACAGTTCCAGAGTCACCAAGCTGGGGAGGCTAGGTGGAAAACTTAACTTGGGATGGGGTAAGTCATTCAGTGCACACTGATGACAGCTAGTGGTACCATTTCTAGTTTTCAAGTTCTCAGGAGTTGACTTCTGCGTTCAGTCATTGGACGATTTTTTTTTTGCATGCTCTACTGTATGTTTAAAGTTTTGTGCATTGGAGTGACCCGTTTTTTCTTTTCCTTTTCCAACTGGGTATTTTCCCAATCATTATGTTGTTTGCGTTGATTGTGACTTCCAGTTGTCACCTTCATTGTTACCTTTGTGTTGTATTGATATTTTGTTCTTTTGATTTGGTGTTGATTTGATAGTTTGGAGTGTTGGATACATATTGAGCTATGTCGTATTTGAAATTGTTCCCAGGAAAATTTTGAGTAGAGGAATTCTCCCTAGGAGGGTGAATGTAACCTGTCAGAATTCACAGGTTACTAAGGTTTTAAGCAGTTTTTAGTATGTTTAAAAAAAATAATAATAAAAGATAAAAATTTTCATTAGTGATTGTAATGTTTTGAGGTAAAGACATCTACTGCTTTTCCTCTAGTATTGTTGTTCTATATGTCATGTTATTTAGCCGGTTTTAGTATTAAGACACTTTTATTTTTGCCTGTTTGGCCACTTCCTGTTGACTGATCACTTCCTGCAATCACATGTGTTGAGTCAGACAGACAGGTTGGGGAAACGCTGTGTGGCATGGGGGTGCTAATCCAGGTTAGTTACTCTAAGTATTAAAAGTGTGCTTCTAAAAGATACTAACTGATTCTTTTCCCTTTAGAATTGCCATATATTTTCTATGCTGTCAGCTGGATGGCATTGATTTTTGGTGATTTTCCTTATAAGAATTGCACTTGGCTTTAGCTGTTATACTTTCAGTTGTTAGAATTTTAGGCCCGCATGTTGAATTAAGTTTAAACCTAGTTATATTATTTGAAGGTGAGTTCAGGTTATTTATTATTCACTGTTGCTTTAGAATGTGGTTCACACCACATTGTTTCAGAAACATTTTTGAGAGATTGTGTTTTAGACCACATGGTCCTAAATAAATCTCATTTTCCTTTGTTCTTGCAGTAAAATAGTGTTTGTCACATCACATGGTTTTAGTGGATGAAAATGTCTACATCTCATGATTCTTTGTGTTTTATCATGGCACATGTGTTAAGTTGGTACATGGTTCTTTGTGTTTTAATCATGGTACATGTGCTACGTTGGTACATGGTTCTTTGTGTTTTAATCATGGCACATGTGTTAGTTTGGTACATGGTTCTTTGTGTTTTAATCATGGTACATGTGTTAAGTTTGGAGAAGTTTTCCTTGAATTTCAGAGGATGTTTATTTTTGCTTTCTCAGTTGAAAAGAAAAAATACTTGCTTTCAAGGATTACTGTTATCCTTAAAATTATTTATTAGTGTCAACTTAGAGACTGATTTTAATCAAAATGGCTATGGTAGTATGAAATTGGCTTTATGGGGACATCCGTTGGAAACCTGGGAAAGGAAAGATTGATCTGGCTTACTGCCTAGTGGTTCAGTTAGATGACTGATAAAGGATGTAAGCAGATTTGCCGCCATGGTCAGGGGGCCAATTGATAGCGAAGAGCTGTCAGTATGTTGGTATGCAACTCACTGTATTCAATTTAACACTGGATCAGATCAAAGTGTGTTTGGCATTACCATAACCAGGGTCAAGTGGATTTGAACTAGATAAGATCAATACTACTTTGTTAGTGATGCATTATCCCTCATTGTGTGTTTTCCTAGTTGAGATGTTTGCTGAAGGCCTTTGAAGGCTTTTGGTTTGGCCATTATTATTGTTTGTGTTTTTTCGTACACAGTTCTGTGCAGATTTTTATGTTTTGTATTCTTTTGCAGTGCCCCTTTTGAGTTGCCCACATCGTTTCTTCTCTCTCTCTGTCACAACCCTAAAGTTTTTTTGTCACTTATCACCTGAAAATTGAATCGGTCCATGTTTTAGGTTAATATTGTTGTTTGGATTTTTGTCTATTTAAATTGTTAATAAAAATTGGAGTATAATCGTACAGTCAGAGTTTTGGTTATTTGTGGTCTGGTCTGTGCGTTTAGGAACCTGGGTTACATGTGCTTCGTACCTAGCGTAGTACTTCTCAACGTCTGAAGTAGACAGTTGCTGAATCTGTTCAATACTTAGTTCAGTGCCTAAATACTGTTTAGTTTTCCCACACGCGGCCAGAGAATATAATCTTTCTTTATGACAGTTGTCTGCTGAGTAGTCTGCTTGCTCCTCACATTTTAATAGTTCGTCACAATTCATTTTAAAAAGCAATAAAAAATAATATAATACTTTTAAAACCATGAGTTTAACGTTGGTTAATTATGCAGTGCCTATCGTTGGTGTTATAGTCTATTCAACCCTTGCAAAATGCTTGTTAGGGATAAAACCACCCAACATGGGAAAGATAGAAGATTCGCCAAAGCTAGTTGCAACTTTATTTTTAGCTTTAACAACAAAAGATTATTTGATTAAAAAGCACATAGACAGCCTTTCGTATTATGATTATTTTAATTATTTTTTTAGTTAATAAAAAGATGAGTGAAAAAAAGATTATCAATACGATTTACCACTCTGCTGTGATTAGCGGTCTTAGTATAGGCTATAGCGTGTTAGCAAAAAACATGTTTAGAATGAAGCCGGCCAACCTAGGAAGGTTAGACATTGAGGACGTTGTTAAGGTTATAGTTGTAATTACTGCAGGGATTGCCTCAAAAGACTTTCTTGTTACACAGGGAATTATCCCAGAAAATATTAGTTCATAGAAAGATTAATTCATAAGAAAATATTGATTTATAAAAAGATGGCGGGAGTAGTTATGATGGTAGGAGGAGCTATTGTTAACGCTTTGGCCTTCTCTGGAAGCAATTACATGTTTAGTAAATTGAGGTCCGATGAAGAGAGAACGTCATAACAAGGCAATAGAAGATTTAGCCAAGGCAAGAGACGCTTATGAGAAAAGGCGAATTGCTCACTTAGACTTTATTAATAAAAAGTTAAGAGAACAGGGGCATGCTGAGCACACATTTACAGACGTTGATGAGGCAATGAATGAGTATTACTTAGTGACAGGAAGAAAGTTTCTAACATCACCACCGCCAGAACTGTCTGACTTTTATGAACCATCAGAAGAACAGAAAATAGCAGAGATAGGCTTTATTATAGGTGCTATGGGAGCAATCTCTCTTCTCGCATATTCAATCTAAAAATTATAGTTAAAAAATACAATTAAAAATACAGTCCTTCTTATGGACAATACGATGTACAAAATATATTATTCTCCTAAAGGGTATTGGAAAGGAAAGACCGCTATTGAAAAACTGAGTAAAGCTGCTAGAGTGCCTGAATCAGATGCGAAAGACTGGCTTTCAAAACAGGCAATTTGGCAAATATATTTGCCTGCCCCAAAAAGAATAATAAACCTAGATTTGTTAACTCAGTTCCTAATGACACCCACCAGATGGACTTGTTGTATCTTCCACATGACAAAATAAAGAAAAAAAGTTTAAGTATGCTCTGACAGTGGTTGACATGGCTTCAAGGTATAAAGACGCTGAACCTTTAACGGATAAAAGCTCAACTGCTGTGGCTGTAGCTTTACAACAAATATACATGCGAGGTCCATTAAAGTATCCTAGGATGATTCAAGTGATGATGGAAAAGTGTTTAAAGGCTCTGTAAACCAGTTGTTTTTAAAACATCATGTTACAGTTAAGAGGGGGATCCCAGGCCACCATCGATCGCAAGCCCTAGTAAAAACTTTAATAAGAATCTGCTGAACGTCGTTTACCTATCAATATCACAGAGAAATTATGGACAGAACGCGTAACACAGAATGGGTTAGGAGATTGCCATCAGTCTTACGCGCCATGAACAATGAAGAATTTAAAGCAACAGGTCTTAAACCAGTAAACGCGATTAAATTAAAAAAAATTAGCATTACTGAAGAATGCGCAGGGACTCAAAAACTCTTACCGTTTGGACTAAAAGTAAGATACTTGTATGCTCCTGGAGAGGCAGAGGGCGATGTTTAGAATTAGAGCTACAGATCCTATATGGAGCGTAGACGTATATGAAGTTGAAAGAATAATGAAAAACAACCCCTCCCGTATATTATTTAAGAAACTCTCTCTTCTATCGGCGCTACTACGTCTAAAAAGCCTGCCCTAAAAGATCCTTTGTTCGTGAAAGCTGCAAGTTGTCCCGCCAAACACAGTGAGTTAACAAAAAAATAGTATTATATTTTTGCTAAACTTATAATTTATTTTTTGTAAAACTTATGTTTTTGACTTATTTTTGGGTTTAACTGATCATGTGTTTGTTTTTCAATGTTCTCTTTAATTGCATCAGTGTCTACCTGTCGCGAAGTAAACGTCTTTCTCCACTCCTTTTGAAGTTCAATTTTTTGCCGTCTGTAATCCTCAACGTCAGCCATAAGCTTCTGAAATTCTTCGTCCGTAATGTTTTCATCCTGTAATGATTTGCTTATTCTTAATCTTAATGAACAAAGTTTTGCTGATGCTAGGGCAACAATGGCAGTGTGCTTTTGTAATTTAGGAGTTAATTTTTTAAAACAGCACTTACAATCATAGACATGGCCCCTAAACCTAAACTAAGACTCCCTAATGCTAAAGAGACTGGCGCCCCAACCCCAGTAGCTAAAACAGCAACACTAGACCCAGCACTTACGCTAGCTAACGGCTGATGAGCCAGTAATTACATAAGAAAGTAGTATTTAAAGCTTTAGCATATTTCTTTCTTGTAACTCTATACTTATCCAAGTCGCTTTCTATTCCTTTTGAAGTCCAGTTATTTGCTTTAACCTAAACTGTTGAACATGCATTTTTTAAATAAGATTATTTTTTAAAATTAATCTTGTACATATCTTCTTCTTATTAATTCTTCTGGCAGCACTTCATTAACAGAGTAAAACGCAATAAAATTAACACACTTAACCCTTCCCGTACGTCGCCAAAAAACTCACATGCCGTACATCGTGGGTGCGCACACACCCATGGTCGTTATATAGGCGATTCGGTGAATAGTCCTCGCCGTACATCGTGGGTGCACACACACCCATGGTCGTTATATAGGCGATTCGGTGAATTGTCCTCGCCGTACATCGTGGGTGCACACACACCCATGACTATTTCATAGATTTGCATTTGTATTTTTGCATTGTTTTTCTATGCATGTGTGTGTGTGTGTGTGTGTGATGGTGCCAGTGTATGTGTGTGTATGTGTGTGTGTGTGTGTGTGTGTGTGTGTGCGTGTGTGTGTGTGTCTGCCTGTCTCTCTCTCTCTCTCTCTCTCTCTCTCACACACACACACACACACACACACACACACACACACACACATGCGAGTGCGAGTGCGTAAGAATAAAAGAAAAGACGACAAGTTCTGCAGATGAAAATGTTTATTAAACTAGCTTAATAGCAGTTCGTGTATAACCTATCAGCGCATGACAAAAGCAAGAACAGCAATAACATTGTCATTTCATAACAAGAGGGTGATAAAGAAAGCAAGCTGATAAAACAACCATGTAATTTTCATTTCTCTGTTGAAATAGAAAATCAACTTTGTTTCAGCAAAGTAAAATAACAAGCATGACTAGATTTATGACAGAACCATTTGTTGCAGCTGTTGAACTTTGGAGGAAGAACTTCCAGACAAGTGGAAGACGACCAAGTTGCAGATATCTCCTTAGGGTGCATCAGTGATGGAATCGGCACACTGTTTGCAGACAAACATGGTGTGCTCTTTGCAGAGCCAAGCGGAACAGCAGAAGCATGATTTCCGAGCTTTTCTATCAAGCTTCCAGCTGCATGATCCACAGCGACCTTGTTTCTGCTTTGGCTCTTTGTGGCTGCTCTGTTTGCTGGTAGATGGTCTCTGGGTCGATGCTGGTCTTTTTCTTTTGCCACCTGCACGAGCACTTTGTCCTCCATCCTGTGAAGCTATCATCTTCTGTTGAAGGTGTTGAACATGAAGCTCCACTGTGTTTCTCAGGGGCTTTGGCAGGTTTTTTGCACACAGCCTCCTCTCCATATGTTCTAAAGACAGCTGCTCAGCGACCCGGAGAATGAACAGAGGCCTGGCATCCTTTTTGGAGAGAACATGGTCCGGAAATTTGATGCTCCAGACAACACGGGCAGCAATGGTGCTGAGATCCACAGTGTTGTAAAACATCACCATTGGCCATCGTTTGGTGATGCGTTTGGTGGAATATGCATGAGCCATCTGATCAAGCGAATCCACGGCACCCTTTGTGGCGTTATAGAAGCGCACAATGTCTGGCTTCTTCTTTGGGGCATCAGAGCTACTGCTCTATCATGATGCATGGTGCTCATGACTACAACGTTCTTGTTGGCTTTTGTCTGATAATTCACGATGGTAGTTTTGTCCTGGAAGAGAAATGAGGACGCATGAAGGTGCAATCCTTTTTTTCTTTGAAGGGCTCGGGAAGAAATCGCTTGTTGGCACGAACAGTCCCAACAAATGTCAGGCCATTGCTCTGGAGGACGTCAGACAACTCCTTGTCAGTGAAGAAATTGTCTGTTGTGATGTTCCTGCTTGTTCTGTAGAAAGGAGCTGACAGACGAAGAGCAACATTCCTCCCCAAATTGACCTGTCTTTCAGCACCCATGGTCGCCCCAGATAGGGCTCTGCCACAAGGGGGAAATTATTTTCTGCATCTGCTGCCCAAAACATTTTTATGCCATACCTGTCTGGCTTGGAAGGCAGCTACTAGATGAATGAACACCTGCCACGGAACGGAACCAGCTGTTCATCGATGGTGATAAAAGGACCAGGAGTGTAGTGGTCCCTCAGGTTCTTGGTGAAGTCATCCCAAAAATCTCTGAAAGGAGCAAAGACATCTCGGCTCCTCCTGGCACTCCTTGTGTCTTTGTCATCAAACCTCAAAAAGTTCAACAGCTGCACAAAACGGTTTCGGCTGAAGGATGCCCGAACAAACCCCTGCCCATACATAGTATCAAAAACAGTAACGGACGACAACATGCTTTGCTTCATGCCACCCAAAAACAGAATACAGCCCAAAAAAGCCCTCATTTCAGTGCCGTCTGTCTCCACAAAGTCTGACTTCTGGCGCTTGCCTTCTAGATTGGTGAACTTCACCATGGACTTTATCAGCTTACCTGACATGAACAGCTGAAATGCATCTACAGGTTCCTGTACAGAACTGCAACCAGCTAGCTGGTTTGCAGGCATCGTGAATACATTTTCAGCAGAAGCTCTCCCAACAGATGCAGAAGGGGGAACTGAGCTCCATACTGTACCGTCCTTGCCTTTCATGACCGATTCTGCCAGGTGCCCAATTTCTTCCAAACTGTTGACATCTTGCCTAGGTGGTACTCTTTTCTTCTGCTGGCGAATAGCTTGGATCTGTGCCGTCAAAAAGGGGTAGTCGTCAGAGGCATCAGACTCACAGTCAGACTCAGGAGCACATTCATCTGACTCCTCAGCACTTGCAGAAGCTCTGACAACTGCAACAACAACAATAACCATATCTGTTACACATACACACACACACACACAAAGACACACACACACACACACACACACATATATCTTTGCAAAGTCATTACTATAATGACTGAAGAATTGTTAGCTGCCACTTGTTTTCACCCACTACTTAATTGTTCAGCATTATGTGTGTGTGTGTGTGTTGTGTGTGTGTGTTGTGTGTGTTGTGTGTGTGTGTGGTGTGTGTGTGTATCTCACAAGCATAATGCATAAATATGTGCGCACATAAACATATATGAGCCCCATTTTTATTTGACACCATAGCACTGAAAACTGCAACAAAAGTTCTTATGACATAAGGAATTTGTGCGAGTGCGATTATTCCATATTTTCCGGTAAGACAAAATTCTAAAGCACCCAGGCATGCGTAAAAATCATTCCGGTATTCTCCGGTAAGACAAAATTCTTAATGCAGGTTGGGCATGCCAAAAGCGCTTCCTTTTCGAAGTAACATGCTAGCAGTGAAGACGCACTCTCTGCTCTCCGAAAAAATTGCAAGGTAAGATCCTCATTCATCGAAGCCTACACGGTGTCTAACATGCCTCATGCCTTGTACTCGTCATTCCATCATCAAACGTTTTGCTCAGCATATTTGTGACGCAGATGATGTGCGTTTGAACGCAAATATTAAGTTGCAAGACACTTGCTCTGTGGAGATAGTCGCAGAGCCGGGCTAACGGTACACGATCTTCTGCGCATAGCGAAACTCTCCCAGGCATAATGAATAAGCTTAAACAACGACCCAACATCATCTTCTTCAGATAGGAGGCAACGAGTTCAGGCTAGGACAACACACGATGACTTACTATGGATATGTTGGCCTTGGCCTCCTTATTGAAAGTAGATTCGGGTAGAACACGTCATGTTCGACAGTTTGCTGCCAAGATCAAAGCTGAACGAACCGGAAATGGTGTTTATCACAGCGAGAAGCAACAGAATTAAACACATGGGCGCAACAAGTACTTCCACCAGCAACACGCGGCATTTGAAGGAATCCCATACGTCCCATCATGGAACCACCACGAATATTTTTCTCTCAGACGCTCTAAAAGACACTTGTTCCAGAGTGACGCGTGCATCTGTCAAATCAGGGCAGTTCAAGTTCTACAAATCAATCAGATGGCCTTGATAGTAGCATGCAACAGAGTACAAGCTAAAAACTGAATGCACACAAAGTAGTAGTTACACAGGGCAGTGATGTGTTCACACTAAGCATTACCACAAGTACTTATGTGATGTTCTTGCTGGTTGTTCCCCTTTTCGGTCAGGCTTTTACTATGTTGCTTAATCAGCCACACATTGGAACCAGACTGCAAGGAAAAAAAAAAATGTGGACGTAGGATGACGCGTCATCTGTTTACACGGCAGACCATTTTCTGTGCACTTAGAACTTTCACAGCAGACTCTGAATTTTATCTCGGTTGCCCGCTTCATTAGTGCTTCATCGGCCTGACCAGATGTCTATTACTACAGATTACAAAAGTACCTATTTCAAGTCCCTCTGTTTTGTTCATCACCGCATGTTTTCCAGCAAGGTGGCCATGATAGTATCCATGATATGTTTTGCAGCAATGCAGCTAGGTTAGCCGGACCTTGACACATGTTTTCGACTTAATGGAACATGTTTTTTCTACCCTTTCTATTATGTGCTTCATCGTCTGAACCAGATGTCCTAGTACTACAGATTACAAGAAGTAGCTATTTCATGTCCCTCTTGTTGGTTCATCAGCGCATGTCTTTCAGCAAGGTGGCCATGAATATTGCCATGATATTATCCGTGACATGTCTTGCAGCAATGCGGCTAGTTAGCCGTGACCTCGACACATGTCTTCGACTTACGGCAGCATGTTTCTACCATTGCAGCTACACCAGCGTGATCTAGCATGTTTTCTCAGCGATGCAGCTATATTAACGTGAACCCGTGTTGACATCTTGCATGTTTCTAATCAATGCAGCGACATCAGCTGTGCTCTTGCATGTTTCTCAGCAATGCACTAAATAGCTGTGCCCCATATTGTTTTTACAGTAGTCCTCTACCTGTAATGTGTATTGCCCGCTGCACAATGGCACATGCCGTATCCCCTACCTGTACGTGTATTGCCCGCTGCACAATGGGCACATGCCGTATCCCTCTACCTGACTGTGTTATTGCCCGCTGCACAAGGGGCACATGCCGTAGTCCCCTACCTGTACTGTTGATTGCCCGCTGCACAATGGGCACATGCCGTAGTCCTCTACCAGTACTGTGTATTGCCCGCTGCTCAATGGCACATGCCGTAGTCCCCTACTGTACTGTGTATTGCCCGCTGCACAAGGGGCACTTTGCCGTAGTCCTCAAACCTGTACTGTTGATTGCCCGCTGCACAATGGCACATGCCGTAGTCCTCTACCTGTACTGTGTATTGCCCGCTGCACAATGGGCACATGCCGTAGTCCTCTACCTGTACTGTGTATTGCCCGCTGCACAATGGCACATGCCGTAGTCCTCTACCTGTACTGTGTATTGCCCGCTGCACAATGGGCACATGCCTAGTCCCTCTACCTGTACTGTGTATTGTGCCCGCTGCACAATGGGCACATGCCGTAGTCCTCTACCTGTACTGTTGTATTGCCCGCTGCACAATGGGCACATCCGTAGTCCTCTACCTGTACTGTGTATTGCCCGCTGCACAATGGCACATGCCGTAGTCCCTCTACCTGTACTGTGTATTGCCCCTGCACAATGGGCACATGCTGTAGTCCTCTACCTGTACTGTGTATTGCCCGCTGAAACAAGGGGCACATCCGTAGTCCTCTACCTGTACTGTGTATTGCCCGCTGCACAATGGGCACATGCCGTAGTCCCCTACCTGTACTGTGTATTGCCCCGCTGCACAATGGCACATGCCGTAACCTCTACCTGTACTGTTGATTGCCCGCTGCACAATGGGCACATGCCGTAGTCCTCTAACCTGTACTGTGTATTGACCCGCTGCACAA
Organism: Conus ventricosus; assembly: GCA_018398815.1. Classification (NCBI taxonomy): domain Eukaryota; kingdom Metazoa; phylum Mollusca; class Gastropoda; order Neogastropoda; family Conidae; genus Conus; species Conus ventricosus. Next base: position 16,380 of record JAFLJL010002863.1, read on the forward strand.
ATGGGCACATGCCGTAGTTCCTCAACCTGTTCTGTGTATTGCCCGCTGCACAATTGGCACATGCCGTGGTCCTCTACCTGTACTGTGTATTGCCCCGCTGCACAATGGCACATGCCGAGTCCTCTACCTGTACTGTGTATTGCCCGCTGCACATGGGCACATGCCGAGTCCTCTACCTGTACTGTGTATTGCCCGCTGCACAATGGCACATGCCGTAGTCCGCTACCTGTACTGTGTATTGCCCGCTGCACAATGGGAAACATGCCGTAGTCCTCTACTTGTACTTGTATGCCCGCTGCACAATGGCACATTCCGTAGTCCTCTACTGTACGGTGTATGCCCACTGCACAATGGGCACATGCCAGAGTCCGCTACCTGTACTGTTATTGCCCGCTGCACAATGGCACATGCCGTAGTCCCTACCGACATCACTCCTCAATGCAGCTACACCAGCTGTAAACTTGCTTTTCTATGCAATGCGGCTACATCAGCTGTGTGTTGCCATGTTTTATATTATTATCACTTTGCATTTTTTCAGCAAGGGGGCTACATCAACGTGACCCATACTCTCTACTCAATGCAGCTATTTCTCTACACAATGCAGCTATATCAGGTGTGATCTTGCATGTTTCTCGGCAATGTGGCTATATTAGCTGTGACCTCTTTATCACCGAGACTGTCAATTAAACCGCAAAAAATGTTTCGCAGGTTCTCAACAAGTTTTTTCTGCAAGGTGGCTACATCAGCTGTGTGTTGGCATGTTTTTATTTATAACTTTGCAAGCTTTTCAGCAAGGCGCTACATCAGCGTGACCCAGGTTCGCTACACAATGCAGCCACACCAGCTGCGCAGGTTTCTCAGCAGGAGGGCTATACCAGCTGGGAACTCCGAATCACCAGTGTCTGTCAATTAATCTGTGAAGAGTTTTTGCAGGTTCTCGGCTAGCTTTCTCCGAATCACCAGTGTCTGTCAATTAACCGCGAAGAGGTTTTGCAGGTATTTTACAGATGCCAAAAACAAGACCGCTACATCAGCTGTGCTCTTGCATGTTTCTCCGCAATGCAGCTATATTAGATGTGCCCTATATTGTTTTCTACTCAATGCAGCTACATCAGCTGTGACCTTGAAATGTTTCTTTTACTCTCAGTGCGCTACGTCAGCTGTGTTCTTGCATGTTTCTCCGCAATGCAGCATATTAGCTGTGCCCTATATTGTTTTCTACTCAATGCAGCTACATCAGCTGTGCTCTTGCATGTTTCTCTGCAATGCAGCTAAAACCAGCTGTGATCTTACATGTGTCTCTGCAATGCGGCTACATCAGCTGTGTGTGGCCATGTTTATATTATTATCATTTTGCATGTTTTTCAGCAAGGCGGCTACATCATCGTGACCCATACTCTCTACTCAATGCAGCTATTTCTCTACACAATGCAGCTATATCAGGTGTGACGTTGCATGTTCTCGCAATGTGGGTATATTAGCTGTGACCTCTTTTTCACCTGAGACTGTCAATTAACACGCAAACATGTTTTGCAGGTTCTCAACAAGTTTTTCTGCAAGGTGGCGACATCAGCTGTGTGTTGGCATGTTTTTATTTATAACTTTGCATGTTGTTCACAAGGCGGCTACATCAGCGTGACCCATGTTCTCTACACAATGCAGCTACAATCAGCTGTGATCTTGCATGTTTCTCAGCAATGCGCTATATAGCCATGACCCATGTTTGCTACACAATGCACCTACATCAGCGGTGATCTTGCATGTTCTCAGCAATGCGCGGCATTAGCTGTGACCCATGTTTTCTACACAATACACCTACATCGTCTGTGATCTTGCAGGTTTCTCAGCAATGCGGCTAGATTAGCCGTGACCTCCTCATCCCCGTGACTGTCAATTAACCGTGAATATGTTTTGGCATGTTCTCAACAATTTTTCCACAAGGTGACTACATCAGCTGTGTTTGGCATGTTTATATATAACTTTGCGTGTTTTCCAGCCGGGATGCTCTGCTGCGGTAGCCGTTACTATGTGTCGCATGTTCCTCATCAAATTTGTCAGCAAGGCAGCGATATCACGTGGGTGTTTGCAGGTTATTTTAGCCACGACGATGACTGTTTCCCCACACTATCATATCGCTTGATCCCACTGTCTAAACAGGGCAATACAAGTACACACAGGGGAAGCCCCCTTTTCGTGTCGAAGAATTGTTGTTCGACAGTGACAAAGACAAGACCACAGAGACGCCGACGCCTACATTGAAGGCGAGTGAGGGCCCTAGCGGCCAACCCAGCGACCACACGCGCCCCAGGAGATCCAGCAGTCGTGCAGCCAAACAGTGACATCCCCCACACGCCTACCATCATGATGGCCCCACCTTCCCTGCCAGCACAACAGGCGACCACCACACCCGCAAGGGCCCTCCCCTGTGCCACCAGCACAACCAGGGCCAACACATCGACGACGGCCGACACGGCACAACAGTGGCCAACACACCCACAACGGCCTTCATGGCACCACCGCTCAACAGGCGGGCAGACTGGCAGACCACATCGTGGGCCCAGTCCAAGACGCCCTACAAGTCCTGGGGCTCCCGACCTGTGTGGAGGCTAACAGACAATCTGGCGGGCAATGGCGCAGCAAAAGCAACAAGAAAGACGGGCAACCCCCACAAAGACATTATGTATGGTACAAGTTGCCCGTGTACAAAGGAGCTGTTCACTGCACCCCCACCAAGACATATGATGGGTACAAGCTGCTCAGTACAAAGGAGCTGTTCACTGATTATATAGTATGTTTTGTAGGCAACATATGTTCCAGGGCGTGTGTACGCGTGGATGTTTTGTGCGCGCGCGAGCATGCTGGTGCGGGCAAGTGCGTGTAGGTGTACTATGTTGAGACCTGGGAACGCAGAATTTGGTGCGTGTGTGTGCTTCTGTTTATAATTTTAGCTGTTAGATTGTTAAAACTTGTAAAGCGCCCCCACCTACATGGTTAGGTGGGTGCTAATAGCAATTGTCATTATTATTATTAATTTTATGATGTCGTAATCCTAATTAGACGGTCAATGCGCTTAGGTCCACTACCTCCGGTTATGCTGGGGGTCAACACTTCATGCTCAAATGAGCAAGAAGTGTCTCATGGCGCTTTCCCCCCTTCAGTCAAACTCAAAGTTCAGATCCCAGGGGAATTGATGTTTTTAACCCCCTTCAGCAGTGTTGGAAAGAAATCGCGCAAAGCGCTGGTCAGAAATGGAAAGAAATACTGGATTATTAGCCGTTACCTGGCAAACAAATGGTATTGTCCTTTTGAATCTTTTGTGATGTAAATGTTGAATCATTACCTGGCAAACAAATGTATTGTCCTTTTGAAGCTATGGGTGAGTTTAATCGTTGAAGCCCGTTACCTGACAAACAAAAGGTATTGTCCAATTGAAGTTAAGGTTGAATTTATGCTTGAACTCCTCACTTAACAAAGTGATCAGAGAAAAACACTTGAAAGAATGGGACATAAAGTCAAGAAATTACAAGATAAAAAGAAATGTGATGTTTTACAGGTCACTATTAATGTACCTGTCCAGATACCCACTGGTATAATGCTGGTACATGAAGAACTGACAAATTATATTTTCACTCCTCGTGATGGACCTAAGCGCAATATAACATCTTTGTGTCATGTGTTTGCATGTATGCGGGAAGAGTGTGAAAGAGAAAGCATGTTGATCAGGGTGAAGGAAGATGAGTGAGAGGATGAATGAGAACAGTTATCAATTGCCATGGACCTAACAAGAAGCATCAGCCACAAAAGTTCTTATGGGACATAAGGGAATTTGTGGCGGAGTGCGATTATTCCGATATTTTCCGGTAAGACAAAATTCTTAAAGCAGGCCAGGCATGCGTAAAAATCATTCCGGTATTTTCCGTAAACAAAATTCTTAATGAAGGTTGGGGATGCGCAAAAGCGCTTCCTTTTCGAAGTAACATGCTAGCAGTGAAGACGCACTCTCTGCTCTCCGAAAAAATTCCCACCCCCCACCCCTTCATTCAAAGACGCTGGCGCTTTCCCCCCTTCAGTCAAACTCAAAGTTCAGATCCCAGGGGAATTGATGTTTTTTAACCCCCTTCAGCAGTGTTGGAAAGAAATCGGCGCAAAGCGCTGGTCAGAAATGGAAAGAAATACTGGATTATTAGCCGTTACCGGCAAACAATGGTATTGTCCTTTTGAATCTTTTGTGATGTAAATGTTGAATTCAGTTACCTGGCAAACAAATGTATTGTCCTTTTGAAGCTATGGTGAGTTTAATCGTTGAAGCCCGTTACCTGACAAACAAAAGGTATTGTCCAATGGAAGCTAAGGTTGAATTTATGCGTTGAACTCCTCACTTAACAAAGTGATCAGAGAAAAACACTTGAAAGAATGGGACATAAAGTCAAGAAATTACAAATAAAAAGAAATGTGATGTTTACAGGTCACTATTATATGTACCTGTCCAAAACCCACTGTATAATGCTGGTACATGAAGAACTGACAAATTATATTTTCACTCCTCGTGGGGTGGACCTAAGCGCAATATAACATCTTTGTGTCATGTGTTGCATGTATGCGGGAAGAGTGTGAAAGAGAAAGCATGTTGATCAGGGTGAAGGAAGATAGTGAGAGGATGAATGAGAACAGTTATCAATTGCCATGGGACCTAACAAGAAGCATCACCACAAAAATAAATTTGTAAACACACATACTCCTCCCCATCCACACACGTGTGCACACAGAACATCAATACCGGGTTCATACATCGTGTGTTGTGTGTGTGTTGGTGTGTGTGGTGGTGTGTGTGTGTGTGTGTGTGTGTGTGTGTGTGTGTGATTTCTCTTCACCCTTACCATTTTCTTGTCCTATGAAATCAGGTTTCCCCTTCATCAGTAAGGTCGTCACCACTGACTTGTCTCCCGTCACCATCCGTGTTGTCTTGAATAAAATTCATGCATCTTCTGGGCTGAAAAAAAAAGAAATATAAACGTTTCTTTCCTGTTCCGTGTTTGTGTTTCTGTTTACGTGTGTGTAATATATGTAAAGTGTGCATGCATGTTTCTATGCTCAATTTTGTGTGTGAGTATATGCATCAAATTCAATGTGCGTCTGTACTTTTAGAGCATAAACTGACGTTCATCAATACACACTTTGATCGTTGCTCACTGCACACATGCACATCTGGTTATACTGACTGCTCAAAGCGTGGGCAAATGAGGGCTGAATACTTACAGTTTAGTGCTTCAACAGCATCGTCTGTTCACTCCATTGGCAACATTCAGGCTTCAAATATGTTGAGACGTTCCATTATGGATGCAGCCTGCAAATATACATGTGCACCATTTTATTTAGGTTCCCCAAATACATATATTTGTTTGATCAACCATCATTTTCAGCTCTATAGCTGTGCTGCATAGATTTGCTGTATGCAATAAATTTGACTTGCTTTCATGTACTTTCAGGCGATGAAGCCTTTTTACTGCTGTGAGTGTTGCAACAATTACCATCAATTTATTACTGTAGCCTATACGATCAATGAAATTAGTTCACATGCTAAAATTAAAAATGATAGAACACAAACGCAGAATGTATTGCATCGCACCTACTACAGACACAATGTTATGCTCGTTTTGACTACAGCTCCTGTAATATAAAAAGAGCATGAGCAATAAGTGTAAAGAAGATCGAGCCTGTTATGGAATGCAGTGTAACATTATGTATAAAATGAGAGGTAGGTAAACAGAAATGTGAATGTATACTTACTTTGAAACACAGCGAAACTTCAGCATGTGGCGATCTGGAACTTTTCCACAGGCTCGGCAGGCTTCAGTGGCGGAAAAGTGACGTCAGTAAACCACGCAGTACCTATATTTGCACACGGCACTGTTCTGTCGAGTTCTTAGATGATGCTGGCACAGTGTGTGGAAACTTCCATTACTGAGTAGGCTAAGCACCATAGTTTCTTCTTTGGGAGTATGGGTGTGTGTGCACCCACGACGTACGGCCTGCATAGTTCCTTCTTTGGCATATGGGTGGGGTGGCACCCACGATGTACGGCCCGCACAGTTTCCTTCTTTGGCAGTATGGGTGTGTGTGCACCCACGAAGTACAGGGAAGGTTAGACGATGTTTTTGTTGTTTGATTATTTGTTTATTTAAAGGCAAAATGGCATCATTTTAGGGTAGTACGTGCTCAGTCCTTTACTAACAAAGTCATAAAATTTCAGTAAAATTGTATGCACAATAACTGAAATATGAAACATTAAATAAAAGTATTTGCACCCACGGTGTACGGGGGGTAAGGGTTTAATAAAGTCTTGGTTTTGGATTTTTCTAAAACTGCAGACTCTTTGCCTGCCTCCAGCAAACCTTTTTATCA
>JAFLJL010002864.1:0-22501 GCA_018398815.1 Conus ventricosus
ACCCCACTTCGGGGTTTTTTTTTTTTTTCCTGAGTGTTTTGTATCTTGCCTAAAGAGCCCAAAGAGGTCGAAAGCGTCGTTTTTTGTTTGTGATTCGTTTGTTACTTTTTTTTTGGCGGTTGCTATTTAATTACTTTTAAAAAATTTGTTCAGTGTCGCCTCCTTTGCAATGCATTAAATTTAAAAAGCAAGTGGGCCAGGGGATCAAGAAATGTGTCTGGACGTAAGCTTCGGGGGAGGGGCCGACTTTCAACCCCTCTATCTCCCACCGCTATCAGTCTCAAACCCATTTTCCGGCGGGGCAGAAGTGGGGGCGGATCGCATGCCTTTTCCCCTGCAATGAAAAAAAAACGCACGAAAAAGGTTGGCCCAAAAAGGGTTTGGAGTGGTATCAACCAACCTTTTCGCCTTGTTTAGCCTCCCCCCGAAAGGTGAGCTGACATGAAAACGGGACGAAACAAGGATTGGCTTTGAGAAAACCAACGAACTCGGGAGGGGGTTGAGGGAGGGGTGGGGGGTGGAGTCCTTCAGTTCGGTCCGGGCTTACACTACACCTGTTTTTAAGGGCTTGGGCATTGACGAATCACTGTGAGGGATTTATCCTTGTTCGAACACGACCCGGCAGCAGTTGGATGTATGGGATGTATGGAGGGCAGTCAGTTAGGATGTATGGGATGTATGGGGGAGTAGTTAGGTGTATGGGTGTATGGGGGCAGTAGTTAGGATGTATGGGAGTAGGAGGGCATCAGTTGGATGATGGGATGTATGGGGGCAGTCAGTTAGGTGTTGGGATGAGGAGGGCGTCGTTGGTTGTATGGGTGTATGAGGGAGTCTTGGTGTGGGGGATGTATGGGGGCAGTCAGTTAGGATGTATGGGATGTAGGGAGGGCCATCGGCAGGCCCCCAGTGTGGAGTTTCTCTTGGACCCCACGCAAACCCCCAGAAGGTTGAGAAAACCGGCCCTTGACCCACCTTCAAACCTGTCCCCTTATTCCGAGTTGCCTTTAGGAACGGTGTCCTCCCCCTCCCTCCCCCCCCCGCCCCCCCCCCCCCCCCCATAGCAGGGCAATCAGTTTTTGGGGTCGGTTTTGAGCGGTTTTCCCAAATCATAGCCCCCGGAAATAAAGGGAGGAGAGCTCCCCTTAGGGAGACCCCGTCTGCAGAGGAACCACCCGCCCCGAACAAAACGGGGATAGTCTCCTGTTCCCCCCAGCCCCCTTTTGCCGGGGGAGCCAGGTGTTATGCTTTCCTTGGGGGTTTGGACACCCCAGCAGGATACTTGGGAATCCCAAAATGGCAATAGAAAGCTCAAACCCAAGCCAAAAAAACTCTGTCCCGAATTGGCCAGGGGAGACCTTGGGTTTTCCCTTTTAACAAAGGCTCCGTCAGGGTCGTCATAAGTAAGCTCAGTGGGGTAGGAAGTTTTTTTTGCCCGGAGAGGGGGGTGGGGTGGAAGCAAAGAGGCGGCAAGGGGGAGGGACGGGGTGGTTGTTGGAAAGGGTCGACAGCGGTGTTGGGCGGGTATATAGATGAGAGCTCAACAGACAAATGGTTCTAATGTGAAATTTGAAAAAGACAGAAAGCTATATTCATGCAGGGGCAGTTCAGTTCATGTTCTATCCTAAGGGAAGGGATGTTCCAACTGAGGTTAAGTCCAGGGGGCCGCACAGAGTTGACGGTGGATTCAGGGGCCACATCTTTGTCGGGGTGGGGGAGGGGGCTCACCGCCCCCCCCCCCCCCCCGCCCCCCCCCCCCCGGCACTGAAGATAATAAAAAGGGAGTGGGTTTCTAGGCATCCAGAACCCTTATTCCCTTCGCCCCTTTCTTCTTTACCCTTCCCCGTCAGCTGTTACCTGACAGTACCTCTTAACACAGACAGCAATGCGATCTGCAACGAGTTCATACTGTCACTTATCTCTACCTCATAACACAGACAGTAATGGCGATCTGCAACGAGTTCATTACTGTCACTTATCTCTACCTCTTAACACAGACAGCAATGCGATCTGCAACGAGTTCTAGTGTCACTTATCTCTACCTCTCAACACAGACAGCAATGCGATCTTGCAACGAGTTCATACTGTCACTTATCTCTACCTCTTAACACAGACAGCGAGGCGATCTGCAACGAGTTCATAGTGTCACTTATCTCTACCTCTTAACACAGACACCGAGGCGATCTGCTACGAGTTCATAGTGTCACTTATCTCTACCTTAACACAGACAGCGAGGCGTTCTGCAACGAGTTCATAGTGTCACTTATCTCTACCTCTTAACACAGACTGCGAGGCGATCTGCAACGAGTTCATACTGTCACTTATCTCTACCTCTCAACACAGACAGCGAGGCGATCTGACATACGAGTTATTAGTGTCACTTATCTCTTGGTGCACACAGAGCAGCATGCCTATTTGAGTCTCTGGGTCATCGTAGACTCAGCTGTTTTTCCCCGTCTGTGAGAGCGCCAATCAATCACATTGAAGACAGAAGGAGGCTGCTACACTAGGCCTTGACTCGGTCCTTGCTGTAGTTGCTATCGTCTCAGGCACTGCGTGGTACATCAGGAGCAGTTTGTCGGCGAGGCGAGGGCATAGGTAGACTGGCACTTGACAAGCCGTTGACGAGCTATAGGAGGCAAGCAAAAACACTTTCGCACCCCTCGTGCCTACCCCCTCCCGATTTTTTCCAGGGAGAGGGGCGCAGCACCCCCCCCCCCCCCCACTCCCAGTCCGTCCGCTGGTTTAGTCTCCATCACAAGTTATGAGCCCCTACTTATACATGCCCCACCTCCGGACTATAGAAAGTGACCGTCTTGCTAAGATGAGGTCTATCACGATGTGATGTGGACACCCTCTTCCTGCTCCTCGCTGATTTAGTGGATGGCACATCCAGCGACCAGTAGCTGCTGGCTCTGGCCTACAATCATTCGCCTGCTGCCATCACCGAATGTTGACACCAGAGCCATCCTCAATGTTACGATACTGAAGCAGAATCCTGACATCTTGAAGCAGACCACAGTTGATAGAAAGTAACTAGCTTGTCACTCAGGGTGACCATTGATGTCGGCAGGTGACCGGCTATTTGAGCCTCATCAGTTAGCCTTCCTTTCTTCAACAAGCCTGACCTTCCGAACCGCAGCTGACTGGGACAGAAATTAACCAGGTGCTGCATCTTGAAGAGTCTGTGGCTTATCTCTTTTTCACCATCTTCAGCTAATGGCGTGAGGAATTCTGGCGATGGAATGCATTATGTTTTAAGAAGACAGTGTAATTTGGAGCTAAATATGTTACGGCGAGGTTTCTGAGCAGTCTATGCTCCAATATTTCCCAATAACAGCAAGCTGCAGTGCCTTTAGTCCCACGTCCCTGGGACTAAAAGCATGCTGCGTGCCTCCTTCTGAGAGAGAGAGAGAGAGAGAGAGAGAGAGAGAGAGAGAGGAGAAGAGAGAAGAGAGAGAGAGAGAGAGGAGAGAGAGAGAGAGGAGAGAGAGAGAGAGACCCGCCACGGACACCAACAGCACTGCAGTAAGACAACCCAACAAACATAAATGCCTTTTGGGATGGGGTGGGGTGGGGGGAGGCTGCCAAAGAGGCATCAACCTCCATGACTGGCACCCCAATTGGTACCTCCATTGTTTAACCCCAGAGGTGTGCAGCCTCTTGAAGCACGCCCTTCACTGGTGTGACTTGGGGTTCAACAACGGGTTAATTTCGGTGCTAGGGTGGGGTACCTTTTAACTTGGGGTTATGGGGTGTGGAGACAAGTTTCTGTACTAAGGCTTCTCTCTCCCCTGGGCTATGAAGCATAAAGAAGGAAGTGACCTGGAGTCAGTGATCGTCCAACTCCACCAGACAGTCTCACAGCTGAAAGGCCCTAGGTGATATTTTACGACACGCACTTCCTTATCCCTCGGGGCTATAGAAGATAGAGGCAACCATAGATCTGTTGCCCTCAGCAAGTCGTCTTGAAGGTCAAGTTCAAAATGGATTCACAGACATAGGTCAGGGAGGCTCTTCAACAACAGAAAAAAATTGGGCTTCTGATTTGAAAATTGTACGGTTCCTCAGTGATGTTTTGTAATCTCGCTTAATGAGAAATAGGAAGACATGATTGAGTCTGGTCAATGGTAACCATGTCGTAGATCAGTGCCGTATGATTAAGGTTGCTCAATGGAAACCATGCATTAGGGGGAGTATTCTATTATTGCATTTGCTCAATTGAGGCAAGGCAACAGGTGAATGGTTTTTTTTTTCCATTGAGCTTGCTTTACTGTATTTATGCACTCAGTGAGTGCTTTTGCGAATGAATTTGCGAAACGGTAGCTCAACGTGTGGTGAAATCCTTCTGGTTGTTTGCTCATTGGCAGTTATACGATAGGAAGAGGCTTCATTGGAGACTGCGCTGTGCTTAGGCACGGATGGCTGCGGATGAATCAGTGATACTACTATCGCTGATTACTACCACCATCTAATACTACCACCACTGCTACTACTACCACCATCAATACTATCTACCACTGCTACTAATACTTATCATCAATACTACTACTACTACTGCTACTACAGGTATGATTACTGTTACTACCACTGCTACAACTATCATTATCAATACTGCTACTACTGCTAATACCACTATCGTCAATACTACTGCAACTACTTGTATGATCATTATGGCTATACTGCTACTACTAGCATGATCAAACTACTGCTGCTGCTACTACTACTACTATTGTCAATACTACTGCTACTACTAGTATTATGAATCTACTGCTACTGCTACTTATAGTATGATCAGTACTATACTACTACTACGACGACTATACTACTACTACTATCATCAATACTACTACTACTGGTACTTACTATTCATCAGTACTTCTGCTATTACCACTAATATTATTACGACTACTATTACTACTACTCCGGCCTCCACAAACTATACTACTGCGCTACTACTACCACTACTACTACTACTACTGCTACTTCTGCTACCAATACCATCACTACTGCTACTACTACTACCACCAATATCACTAGTATTGCCACTGCTGCCACTACTTACTACCGTACAATTGAGGCTGCTGCTGCTGCTGCTGTAGCTACTACTGCTACTACTACTGCTACTACTACTGCTACTTCTACTGCTGCTGTTGCTGTTACCACCACTATTACTATTACTCTTGCTGCTGCGGCACCTATTACACTGCGGCACCTATTACACTGCGGCACCTATTACACTGCGGACCTATTACACTGCGGCACTATTACACTGCGGCACCTATTACACTGCGGCACACTGCGGCACCTATTACACTGCGGCACTATTACACTGCGGCACACTGCGGCACCTATTACACTGCGGCACCTATTACACTGCGGCACCTATTACACTGCGGCACCTATTACACTGTGGCACCTATTACACTGCGGCACTATTACACTGCGGCACACTGCGGCACCTATTACACTGCGACACCTATTACACTGCGGCACCTATTACACTGCGGGCACCTATTACACTGCGGCACACTGCGGCACCTAATTACACTGCGGCCCCTATTACACTGCGGGCACCTATTACACTGGGGCCCACACTGCGGCACCTATTACACTGCAGCACCTATTACACTGCGGCACACTGCAGCACCTATTACACTGCGGCACCTATTCACTGCGGCACACTGCCGGCACCTATTACACTGCGGCACACTGCGGCACCTATTACACTGCGGCACCTATTACACTGCGGCACTATTAAAATGCGGGCACCTATTACACTGCGGCCCCCTATTACTATTACTACTACTTTTTTACTTCTGCTGTGCTGCTGCTTCTGCTGCTGCTTCTACTACTATACTACTACTACTACTACTTACTACTACTACTACTACTATCTACCCTATCCCTTACTACTACTACTTACTACTACTACTACTACTACTATCTACTACTACTGTTGCTATACCACTTATTCTAAAGAATCATCCATTATGAAATTATGGACAAACACAGATTTTAAATTTCACATAAGATTTCTAGAGGCAAACGATGCTTTTCCATTTACACTGGAGCCAATTTAAAAACAATCATGATATGAATACGGATTTTATCAGCTACGATGGATGTGCAAGATCCTTCAAATTTTCACTTAAAAAAAAGGGATGCCCGGGTTTACGGTAACTCTCCAGGTTCCAATGGACCAAACGTTCTTTTAGTAATCGTGTCCTCTGTACCAAAGGAGGGAAGGCTTTTTGATTTACTGGCAGTGATTCAGTTCAATGGAGCTGAACAAAAAATGAACAAAGATATTACGTGAAAATTATTTTCAGCAACATTAGAAAATAAGGGAAGTTCAAATCAAATGGTTTCAAATTAGAGTCATACATAGAATTTGGTTTTTTATTTGTAACCCTTGCAAACTTGGATGTGGTGGAATGTTCTGCTGTACCATCTGAAGAGGACATCATCTACCTTATCTTTTGGGGGACTGTGCGCGTATCAAATCCTTCTGAGACATCTTTACCGTCGCGATTAGTTAATTGCGGAGGAAGTAGTTTGGCTTTGACGCTTAGGGACTTGTCTTGTTTGGATATGCAGTGACAACAAAGTCTAACAAACTCATTGATTTCATTTCACTGCTTTAAAAGTTCTTCTATTCAGTTGTAAAATTAACAAAGTGTAACAAAACATAACATCATACTGTATCTCAAATTAAAGTGCGAAACAAAAAAAATAAATATCCGCGAGAGCTGTATGTCATAAAATGCATTAAAAGCTGATGGTCGTGTTTTCTTAATCAATTGTAGATTTGGAAAAAAGACTACCACGCCTTCTCTCTTTTCAATTTATTTTTGATCCCCTTGATATCGTGCGATATGCCACAACTTGTTTCTGCTTTGGCTCTAAGTTACATACCACCACCACATTATAAGCATTTTGAAGTTATTAGGGGTTTAATACTTGACCAAGAGAGAGATGAAACTTAATAAATTAATGTCACTGAATTCCTCGATAGAATTGAGCACTTTGTTGTTGTTGTTGTTGTCATCCTTGAGAAGGCTTAGGCCTCTAAACAACATAGGCATATTTTTTTATTTAAAATTTAAGTATTGTTTGTGGTCAGTGTTCTCTATATAATTTGCATAATTGACATATACTCATTGTCACCACAGCCCTTTTTACTGTCCTTTTAATTTGAATTAAAACAATTTTTATCAGTGTATCATTTTCTGTTGTTGCTGATATATCATTTTCTTCTGAATCATTTTGAATGAATGGAAATAGAAGCATGGATTTGATGGAAATGTTTTTCAGTTTTGTACACCGAAAACTGCATTGTGTAGGAGCTGGTTTCAGCATGACTAGATTGGCTATGAAGGAAAGCAGGAATGGTGTGTGACGGGGCGATGATCGGCTTCTCTCTAGAACTGCGCTTTAAAATGCTATTTGAAGTAGTGATAGCAATAGTAGAACAGAGTTGGGTAGAGTTTAGTATAGAAAGTAGTAGTAGTAGTAGTAGTGTAGTAGTAGTAGCAGCAGCGGTTAGCAGCAGTATTTAAAAATTAGTGTAGTAGCATCAGTAGCAATTAGAATCTCCCTTTGTTATCACGCTTGGTTTGGTTGTCTTGAAGTTATTGCACATATGTTTGCTGCTTTTTTCCACTTCTTAGCAATAAGGATGGTGATATTATTTTGGGTTTAAACGCTATTTATCATTAATGAAAGAAGGTGCCATGTTCTAAAGGTAATTTATCGTCTTTGAAATGAGAACGGTAGCAAATTCAGTGTTTCAGTGTATGTCTGTATTGCTGCACCATACGTTTTATATATAACAGACTGGTACGAGCCACAGAGAGAGGACGCTTTGACGCTTTGATGATTTTTTGCCTTCAGCTACAGGAGCCATTAAGGCAAGGGGGGGGGGGGGGGGGTGCACATACGGCTGGACACATTGCATCATTAAAGTATAAGGAAATACACATTGTATCATTTATGTATAAGGAAACTAAAAGATTTTAAAAAAACAAACTATCAGAACGTAAAAGGGTTTTAAGGATCGCTGCATTGTCAGGATGGCCAGACATTTATTAACATAAACTACTCACACGTAACGATCAAATTGATGAAAGGACTTCCGTACTGAACGTCCTTTTTGCTACGCTACCGTTTCCGTCCCTTTATTTCCCAAAACCCAGTTTCCCCAAACCCTTCTTCACCATGCACGAATAAACATAAACAGTAAACGCAAGCTCACATTCTTCCATTCCTCCCCCACAACCTTTACCCTTAATCCGACAGATCTCCGACCGCCCGATCGCCCTCCCCCCCCCCCCCCCCCCCCCCCCCCCCCCCCCCCCCCCCCCCCCCCCCCCCCACCCCCCCCCCCACCCCACCTTCCTTTTTCCCAATCGACCACGCTTTTCCAAGGCGCGCGCGCAAAGCCGCACGCACGCACGCACGCACGCACGCACCCCCACCACACACACACACACACACACACACACACACCACACACACACTGAGGCTACATGGCCATCCACTAATTACAAAAAACATACTAAGACAAAACAAGGAACATTAGATTACAATACTATTGTCATTAAGTTCTAACTTCTTTTTTCTCGTCTTGGTAGCTCCAGTTAAATACTTAGCAAGGCAATGATATGTTGTATCATTATCTGTTGCCAAAAGATTAATTAAACCACTTACTGTAGGCTCGACATGAGTCATATTGAAAGAGAATATTTTCGGCGAATATCGGACAAGAAGCAACAACAAAAAGAAACTGCACTTCATCTTCCTTATTGTGACCGCTCATTGGGCAGTCAACACTTCGTTCACTGGTCATAAAACAGTGTTTTGCAGCGCCTAGACCATGCACTCTTAATCTAAACTTAACAGATCTTCCCTCATCTTTTATTCGTTATCAAAGTTAGATACCTCTCAGCTTCAAACGTAATTTTAAAAGAACGGTACCACTCATATTTATCATTATTTTCAATTTCAGAATGCCAATTTTTGTTTGCAACATGAAACAATTCTTTCCTTAAATTCTGATATAAACCCCCCTTCGGAGCCAACACCTTGACACAACCATACCACCCCTAAACCATTTTCTGTTAGAGTGTTCCTTAATTTTGTTTGCCCAGTTGTATTTGCCTGCTTCTAATTGTAATAAACAACATATCATAGGCTTGCCTACATATTTGTTGGTTGGTAGTTTTACCAGTCGCAGCCAGTAATTTTATACATTTTACTGCAGTTCGAACAAACAAAGGATTCTTCCTGTTCTCCGTAGCTCATTTTATTTGAAGAGTGTTGTGGTACACCCAGGAATCGTTTAATGGCAAAAGCATGTACTTTTTCTATTAAACCCTGTATCTTCTAACCCCCATACTTCTGCTGCGTAGTTCAATATGGGCTCAATCTGGTATCAAAAAGCTTCCAGAATAGGGAAGGATCAATTGTATGTAGTTTCTTTAGTGATTTTAGAATTTCAATAACGCCCATTTTTACTTTCTGCTCATGTCTAGAAGGGCAGCATTCAATACTTAATTTTGTTGTAAATATCAAGCCTAAGTATTTGCATGTGTTTGTTACTCTTATATCTTCGTTTCCGTATGTCCATTTTTCTCTTATTCCAAGATAACCATCTTTACGGAAGACCATTAATATTTAGTCTTATCTAGAATTACTTCTAGACGTAATCTGTCACGCTCTTTTCTCAGATTGTTCAGCTGATTCTGTAGACCTTAACAGTATCTGAGAGCAAAATCACGTCGTCTGCAAAAAAGCAATAAAAATATTCTGAAGTTCCTGGTACCATCTTGATTCCGTGCTTCCTTCCCTGATCAATTCTACGCTAATTCATTGACAAATAAGGAGAAACATAATCGGGCTGAGTCCACATCCTTGTTTTACTCCTCTGGACAATAAAAAAAAAAATCAGAATATGAATGCTTTATCTCTCACACATGCAATGACTGAGTCATAAATCCCCGAAGTGCTTTATACATTTTTCCATCAACGCCACTTCTCCTTAACACATGCCATAAGAATTTCTGTCAACAGAATCAAATGCTTTCCTAAAGTCGATGGAAAGCTACATAGAGCTTAGAATGTTCTGCGAAATATTTTTCAACGACAGAGTGTAAAGTAAAATTGTGATCAATTGTACTATATCCTGCTCTAAGCCCACCTTGTTCCCGGCTAATTTTCCTTCAACTTCTGCCCATCGTGAGAGTCGCTTATTCAGAATGAAATGTGTACACTTTGCTCACGATATTTGTTACCCTTGTTGTGAGCCAGAGAGAGTGAGAGAGTGAGGGTGAGAGAGAGAGAAGATGAGAGAAGAGAGAGAGAGAGAGAGGTGAGTGAGAGATGGAGAGAGAGGTAGAAGGAGAGGAGGAGAGAGGAGAGAGGGAGAGAGAGAGAGAGGAGAGAGAAGAGCATCTGACTTCAGATGACTGTTCTGTCATGAAGGTATCTGTCTTCATGGGACTGTTCGTGAAATGGGAAGTATCTGTCTTCATGTAACTGACTGTTCGTCTCATGGGAGGTACCTTGTCACTCATGTAACGGTTCGTGACATAGGGAATTATCTATCTTTATTACAACTGTTCGTGACATGGGAAGTATCTGTCTTCATGTAATGTTCGTGACATGGGAATTTATCTGTCTTCATATAAATGTTCGTGACATGGGAAGTATCTTCGTGTCATGGGAAGTATTCAGTCTTTATGTGACTGACAGTCGTGACATGCGAAGCATCTGTCTTCATGTGACTGTTCGTGAATGGGAAGCATCTGTCTTTATGTGACTGTTCGTGAATGGGAAGCATCTGTCTTTATGTGACTGTTCGTGAATGGGAAGCATCTGTCTTCATGTGATGTTCGTGAATGGGAAGCATGTGTCTTTATGTGACTATTCGTGAATGGGAAGCATCTGTCTTTATGTGACTATTCGTGAATGGGAAGCATCTGTTCTTTATGTGATTGTTCGTGAATGGGAAGCATGTGTCTTTATGTGACTGTTCGTGAATGGGAAGCATCTGTCTTCATGTGACTGTTCGTGATGGGAAAGAATCTGTCTTCATGTGACTGTTCGTGAATGGGAAGCATCTGTCTTCATGTGACTGTTCGTGTAATGGGAAGCATCTGTCTTTATGTGATTTGTTCGTGAATGGGAATGCATGTGTCTTTATGTGACTGTTCGTGAATGGGAAGCATCTGTCTTCATGTGACTGTTCGTGAATGGGAAGAATCTGTCTTCATGTGACTGTTCGTGTATGGGAAGCATCTGTCTTCATGTGATGTTCGTGAATGGGAAGCATCTGTCTTCCTGTGACTGTTCGTGAATGGGAAGTATCTGTCTTCATGTGACTGTTCGTGACACGGGAAGTAAAACGAATGGATGATTTGTTTTCAGCTGGAGCAAGGTAATATTGCATTTTTTCCCCTTGCCCCGCCGTCCTAATTTTGGAACTCGTTCATCTGGATTTGGATATCCTTTGGTTATAACAGCTAATCAAAATACTAGTTAGATATGCTTCTTGTGCTTCTTCAGAATTGAATGTGTCCTTCATGGCATAGTGTGTGTGTGTGTGGGGTGGGGGGTGGGGTGTGTGTGTGTGTGTGTGTGTGTGTGTGCGCGCGGCCGGTGCATGCGTGCGTGCGTTGGTGTGTGTTCACAGTTCACAAATTGTTTATTGTTGTCCATGAAGGAAAATTATTTTGTAGTGACACATTGCAATATCACATCCTAACGTACAATGTAAATACAATAGAATAAAATCAATTTAATTAAGCTTAAGATTAATACATCAACACTCACCCTTATGTTACTTATCTACACATCACAATCCATCTTCTATCCGCACACCACACACCCCACACACACACACACACACACACTACACACACACACACACTCACACACACACACACACCACACGCATGCATGCATGCACACAGACGTACAGACACATTACACACACACAAACACATATGTGCGCGCGCGCACACACACACCACACACACACACACACCACACACACACACACTCGCACACGCACATCTACAATAACACACATCACCAACACACACACACAGATTCATAAACTATAGTTTGTCAACATGTATATGATTATAAACATTGTATGAACAATGATCTAAGGGACTTAGATCTCATGATAAACCCACAGCACCCACATCGAATATGTATGTGACTATTTGTTAGTATTTTTTGTGCCTGTGTGTGGGCATGTGCGCTCATTTCATGATTGTGTGAGTGTGTGCGTGTGTGTGAGTGTGTATGTGTGGTGTGTGTGTGTGTGTGTGTGTGTGTGTGTGTGTGTGTGTGTTGTGTGGGCGCGCGCGCGTGCGTGTGGCGCGCGCGCATGTGTAGGTGAGTGGTGTGTGTGTGTGTGTGTGTGTTGTGTGTACAAAAACGGTAAACGAAAAAGGTTTTAAAGTTTCCATAGTTATGGACCGTAGGGACAGTCAGAGATTCACTGTATGTCTCGGGCGTTACATAATGGAAGGTGGATTCCATCCCAGTCCTTTTCCCGCCTTCGATCATCCCTGAACTGAATCGGGTCCCCGTTAACTGCTGGGTGGACAGCGAGGGGCTTCAAGGTGAACCGACCTTACGAGCGGTTCGAACTCACGACATTCAGCTTCGCAGGCAAACGTTTAAACCCATTTGACCACGGGCCACTCTCTCTAACCATCGAACCTCGGGCTCCAAGGGGTGAGACGTAACCACCAGGGCCCAAACTCTAACCATTGAACCGGGCTCCAAGAGGGTGAGACGTAAACCGTCTTTGTTTGACTTCCCGTCGTCGATTTTTGTAGAATCCTTTAAGCTTCTAGGGTCACAGTTTGCCTTTGCTTCCATAGAACGGATTCAGTTACTCGTTTTGCCATTGCACTATGTGCATATAAACTCACCACTGCATCGACTCCCAACACGAGATTGTGTGTGTGATGAATTGTCAGCATTTCCCTTGACAATACACACGTGTGGTGAGCCTGCGTCGGACTGTACGAATTCTGCGACGCACAAATAAGAAGGTGAAACTGAGGCTGTATGTCTTTTCACCGTCGCACTTGTGATTACTGCTGTGGGTAAGTTATTATGAATATCTTGTTGCCCCTCCCCGTAAATTTTACTTGACTATGCATTCTCCTCTCTCTCTCTCTCTCTCTCTCTCTCTCTCTCTCTCTCTCTCTTCTCTCTCTCTCTCTCTCTCTCTCTCTCTCTCTTCTTATTTTCATTTGATGTTCCTCTATGATTACATGACCGCTTTGCTTGCTTCTTTGTTTCTTACATTAATTGATTTCACTGCATGTTGTAGTCCCTACTCAGGGCGTGGACTGGATGTAAAAAAGCACGTTGGTGCTTATCTATTATCCTCGTAAATAAAGAATTTTGTCTTGTCTTGACTTCTCTCTCTCTCTCTCTCATCTCTCTCCTCTCTCTCTCTCTCTCTCTCTCTCTCTACTCTCTTCCTCTCTCTCTCTCTCTATCTCTCTCTCTCTCTCTCAACTGGGAAGACTGTTTCATTCCACTCACTGGATCCTTCGAGAGTGTTGCTGAATTTTTTTGCCAACACTGCAGGTGTCTGTATCTCGTGGGCCTGATTGGACGCCGGGATAATTATGGAAAGTAAGCGTTTTGAGTTCAGCCTGTATGCAGTCTCAGACAAGGATGGAATTCCGTACCATCATCTTCATCATCTTCATCTATCAATCATCATTAAAAAAGAAAAATAGGTCTTAAACTCTGTGGTCCTTCACGACATGCATTTATGGTGACCTCGGTGTTGACTGTTTTCTCACGTCTATGGCCTTGGACTGATTCTGCCTGGGTCACTGGTATTCGCATAATTCGTAGAGGGCTGTCGTTGGACAGAATGGTTGCGCCTTCCGAGGGAGAGCTCACTCAAGCCGGTTCCGCAACTTACGCAGTCATTGTCGTCAGTAGGGGGCCTAGTAGATAGTGTCCTGCGTATGTTGGATCAGAACAGATCACACTGAACCTCACCAGCGGACTCGGCAGCAGTGCAGTGTCCCTCTGGTGGGGCTGCCCATGACTGTGGCGGGAATAAAGGCGGTATTCCTGATATCATGATTGAATTCGGCATTGATACCTATTCTGAAAGAAGGCAAAACCAAAAAACTGAGAAGCAGCTATAGACCTATTGCTTTGACTTTCCGTCGACAATCATTAGGAATACATGTGCAGAGGCGTCTGCTACATTACTGTGAGAAAAAAATTGACATTCTCTGAATTCAAATAGGTCCATCTGTACAAGGATTAGAAAAACATGTTCTTCATTCGAAACGCTGAGATGGGAATTCCTCACGGATCAGTCATCGCACCCCACCTTCATTTTTTGTCTTTTTATTGGTGACTTTCCTAACGTGTTATCACAAAATTTGAATGTGGCACACTTGTCTTCTTATTGGTGACTTTCCTGACGTGTTATCACAAAATGTGAATGTGGCCACTTGTCTTCTTATTGGTGACTTTCCTAACGTGTTATCACAAAATCTGAATGTGGCACACTTGTCTTCTTATTGGTGACTTTCCTGCCGTGTTATCACAAATGTGAATGTGGCACACTTGTCTTCTTATTGGTGACTTTCTCTAACGTGTTATCACAACATATGAATGTGGCACACTTGTCTTCTTATTGGTGACTTTCCTAACGTGTTATCACAAAATGTGAATGTGGCACACTTGTCTTCTTATTGGTGAATTTCCTAACGTGTTATCACAAAATGTGAATGTGGCACACTTGTCTTGTTATTGGTGACTTTCCTAACGTGTTATCACAAAATGTGAATGTGGCACACTTGTCTTCTTATTGGTGACTTTCCTGATGTGTTATCACAAAATGTGAATGTGGCACACTTGTCTTCTTATTGGTGACTTTCCTAACGTGTTATCACAAAATTGTGAATGTGGCACAGTGTCTTCTTATTGGTGGACTTTCCTGACGTGTTATCACAAAATATGAATGTGGCACACTTGTCTTCTTATTGGTGACTTTCCTGACTGTGTTATCACAAAATGTGAATGTGGCACACTTGTCTTCTTATTGGTGACTTTCCTAACGTGTTATCACAAAATGTGAATGTGGCACACTGTCTTCTTATTGGTGACTCCTCCTGACGTGTTATCACAACATATGAATGTGGCACACTTGTCTTCTTATTGGTGACTTTCCTGTACGTGTTATCACAAAATATGAATGTGCACACTTGTCTTCTTATTGGTGACTTTCCTGACGTGTTATCACAAAATGTGAATGTGGCACACTTGTCTTCTTATTGGTGACTTTCCTGACGTGTTATCACAAAATGTGAATGTGGCACACTTGTCTTCTTATTGGTGACTCCTCTTGACGTGTTATCACATCATATGATTGTGGCACACTTGTCTTCTTATTGGTGACTTTCCTAAAAGTGTTATACAACATATGAATGTGGCACACTTGTCTTCTTATTGGTGACTTTCCTAAAGGGTTATCCTCAACATATGAATGTGGCACACCTTGTCTTCTTATTGGTGACTTTCCTAACGGTTTCACTACATTGATGTGGCACACTTGTCTTCTTATTGGTGACTTTCCTGAGTGTTCATCAACGAATTGAATGTGGCACATTGTCTTCTTATTGGTGACTTTCCCTAACTGTTATCCCAAATGTGAATGTGGCACACTTGTCTTCTTATTGGTGACTTTCCGCCGTGTTACCAAAATGTGAATGTGGCACACTTGTCTTCTTATTGGTGACTTTCCTGCCGTGTTATCACAAAATGTGAATGTGCACACTTGTCTTCTTATTGGTGACTTTCCTGACGGTTATCACAAATATGACGTGGCACACTTGTCTTCTTACTGGTGACTTTCCTAACGTGTTATCACAAAATATGAATGTGGCACACTTGTTTTCTTATTGGGACTCCTCCTGACGTGTTATCACAACATATGAATTTGGCACACTTGTTTCTTATTGGTGACTTCCCTAAAGTGTTATCACAACATATGAATTTTGGCACACTTGTCTTCTTATTGGTGACTTTCCTGACGTGTTATCACAAAATATGAATGTGGCACACTTGTTTTCTTATTGGTGACTCTCCTGAGTGTTATCACAAGATATGAATGTGGCACAGTATGCAGATGGCAGAGCAGTTTGGACGAATACTAGTTCAAAGAAACAGTCATGTGCAAAATCTTTATCAAAATGCACTGAATAAGTTGTCTACTTATATTCAAGAAAATGGACTGAATTTTCTGGCGAAAAAACCATGTTAGATGTTGTTTAACAATGGTCGTAATCCTGAGTTACTACCTTCACTCACTCTCGAGGGTAACTTACGAAGATATGAGCAAAAGTAAAGTTTTTAGGAGTATATTTATCGCCGAAGCTTAAGTGGAAGGTACACGTAAATCATCTGCTACACAAAGCGAGGAAAAGATGAAATATCCCGAAAATTGTCAGCAGTCCACTTGGGGTCATCAACCTTGGGGTCAAGACACAAAAACTCTTTTACACTTATCACTTTCCTTAGTATGATCAAAATAATGTTTTTGAACAGGAAGTTTAATTTTCTGGGCCTTACTCTCTGTTAAAGGTGTTACAATGTGGTGGGACAGCAAAGCTGTCAAATTAGGACTGGGAGTTCCGTGTACACACAAATACATGAAATGTTAACAAGAAGCACGCATTCTTATTCTTGATGAACAACAAAAGTTGCATGTGACAAAGTATGTAGTTCTGAGTCTCTTGGTTAAAAAATTCGGTTAGAGAAGAAATTTTCATCGACTCAGATCAAGAATTTCCTAAAAGAGCCAGATCTGTTTCGTGCCTCTGACCTATCAGAACTAATGCTTGCGATGTTGAGTCAGTCTGTTATATTGATATGACTTTGATTTCAGAGAATCCATCTTTTCCCAAATACCTCCCTGGCAACACTTAGAAGGAAATTTTGGATTGTAAATTACACTCTTAAATGAAAATGAAAACTCCAATACATTAGCTGTTGAAGCTCGAGAATATACTCAGAGGATTAAAAAACGCGAAAACAAACTGTATAGAAATTTTGATGTAATTTGGCCAACGATTCCTTTGAACTGGTAATAGAAAGTGAGAAAAAACAATCAAAACACCGCAAAAGTGTCCTTTCAAAGTTCATTCTGGTAGAAAATAAGGTCACATGAACTTGACCTTGACCCTATGTTAACAGCAGAATGTCAGTATCTGGTGTGACCACCTCGAGCATTGATCACAAGCTGTGTACCTGCGGTACATCGAGCGCACCAGAGTGTTGGTCTGCTCTGGGGACTTGCCACCACACACCTGGCCCACAGCGACAGCAAGCTGAGCTGCTGTCTGGGGTTGAGCTGGTTCAACTGCCTCTGAAGGGCATCCCAGAAATGCTCTATTGGGTTAAGGTGGGGAGAGAACGGGCTGGGTGAGGCAGCAGATTGATGTTGTTCTGCCTCAGGAAGTTCTGCGTGCACGGGCAGTGTGCGGCCTTGCGTTGTCCTGCTGATAGCAGGTTCTGTGGATGCCGCTGGAAATGCGGCAGGATGTGGGGCCTCAGCACTTGGTCGATGTAATGAACAGCAGTGACCCGTTTACCACGTCCTGGACCCACATTCTGGAAGATGACTGGCCCAATATCGGCGATTCATGCCGATAGCCCCCAGATCATGATGCTTTCACAACCCATGGGTCCCTTTCGGTGATGTTGGCATCCGTGAAGCGGTCCCCCGCTTCTTCTCCAGATCCGGATGCGGCCATCGCCTGGGTCGACGCAGAACCGGCTTTCATCACTGAAGAGGACTCAGCCCCGTCCCGATGGCGCCAATGCACGTGGATCTGTGCCCACTGCAGACGGTTCTGGCGATGCTGACGGTTCTGGCGATGCTGGAGTGTCAGGATAGGTCGCCGGGCTGAACGCCTGCATTGGAGACCAACTGTGTTCAGTCGGCGACGCACGGTCCTGCTGCTGATTGGCCTGTCATGGTTGCCGACTGTGTTCCTGGCTGTGTTGGCAGCGGTTTGGTAAGGCTCCCGTCGATGCTGACGCAAAAGATAGCGGTCTTGGGCTGCTGTGGTGACCCTCGGTCTGCCACTCCTCGTTCTGTCATCAGTGGTGTTTCTTGCTTGAAAGCGGTTCAGGAAGACGATAGACAGTGGAAATGTGGACTCCGAATGCGATAACGACCTGCCTCACTGGAGCCCCAGCCTGCAGTTGCCCCGTTGCTATGCAACGATCTTGACGAGAAGTCTCGGCATTATGTTGGCGCCGCTGGAAGGGATAATTTGAACTTTTTGGGGTTTGGAAATTTATAGCCCCACAATCGGGGCCACATTGAGTTGCAATTTCACATTGATGCACGTGGCGTAGGTAGTCCACATGGCAAATGCACTCCTCGTGCCAAAAACGCTGACCCGGCAACATTCACCCACTGTTACGAGGTTACAACCGGCCGAGACACACGTACTGCTAATGTTGCACGTACCAACGACATTGCTTACGTCGCTTCACAATGTGAACAATCGTGCACTGTCTCTATTTTTCGCGTTTTTTTTTATGCCTCTGAGTATATTTGCATACAGGCCATCCCAGCCATTTAAAAAAAAATCATTACAGATGGGTCAGCATTAGAATCAGGGGACGCGGTTCCGGATTTATGATACCACAGTGAAACGTAGGACGTCTCTGCATGTTTAGAAAGGGGTTTTCACTTCACACGCGCAGAATCGTTTGCAGTACTAATGACTTTGTTCAAAATTCTGAACACACCAATGGACTCTTTCATATATTGTTATGCGTAGAATCGAAATCAGTTCTCTAATTACTACAACAGTGGAATTGCAAACTAGAACAGATTTATTTCATGCAATTAAATACGTTATTCACTGTTTAAGAAATCGATGTAAAAAGCATTGATTTTTGCTGGGTACCATTACACTACGGCTTTAAAGTGGAATGAACAGGGTTGTGTTGGGAGATGTTCCACCAATTTCTGAATGTCCGTTGAAACGATCTATAAGTGGAATACTTCAGTTGTTGAATAACTGTATACATAACAGAAATTTTACTTAGACGTCACATGAATTGCCTTCCTGCCAAATACACACCACAGATGATCAATAAACTTGGGTCAAACACACGGGGGAAAAAAGAAATGAGCGGCATGCAAGCGGTGTAGCTAGGGCAGCACAGAAGATAGGACAGCAAAAAAGCAATCTCTCTCTCTCCTCTCTTCTCTCTCTCTCTCTCTCTCTCTCTCTCTCTCTCTCTCTCTCTCTTTCTCTCTCTCTCTCTCTCTCTCTCTCTCTCTCTCTCTCCCCAAAAATTTTGAACAAAAAAAAAAAAAAAGACAAGCAACAGTTTCAAAATCACCCTCGGCGATCAGGAAATTGACAAATACTAACTTTCAGATGACAGCTGTTGGTTTCAGTTTCACAATCAGAATAGCACATATCACGTTTCATTGTATCAGGATGTCTGAACACTCGCATCTCTCTTTTCATTACATCAGGATGTGCAAATGTTTGCATTTCTCTCTCTCTCTCTCTCTCTCTCTCTCTCTCTCTCTCTCTCTCTCTCTCTCTCTCTCTCTCTCTCTCTCTCTCTCTCTCTCTCCCCACCCTCTCTCTCTCTCTCCCCTCACCCCTCTCTCTCTCTGTGCGTGTGCGCGCGCGCCGTGCTCCAAATGCCTTCTCCATTGACCAAATGTTGGGTTCTTGTTTTTCAATTTTTGTTTTAATTATCTTTTTTGTTTATTTTATCTGATTTCCTTTATCTTTATCTTATTTCATTTACGAATTTGTCTATTGCTTGTTTGCTTGCCTTCAAGGCTTAATTTTTATTTTCAGTCCATTCATTCACAGTTTCTGTTTTGATAATTGTGTTTTGGTATAATTTTGTGAACGATAGGAACTCGTCCAGTTCGACCCTTCTGTTGGAATGTCGTCAGCGTCATTATGGAGATGTACTGTGGTGCTCATCTTTTATCATGGCTTTGCCGTTTCTATCATTCGCACGAACATTGACAACAGAGTTGGGACTTTGTTTTCCATTCTCAGTGTGTGTGAGAGCGTGTGTGTGTGTGTGTGTGTGTGTGTGTGTGTGTGTGTGTGCGTGCGTGCGTGCGTGCGTGCGTGCGTGCGTGCGTGCGTGCGTGCGTGCGTGCGTGCGTGCGTGCGTGCGTGCATGTGTGTGTGTGTGTGTGTGTGTGTGGTGTGTGTGTGTGTGTGTGTGTGTGTGTGTGTACGTGTGTGTGCGCTCGCGCGCGGCGTTTGGTATCTGTATGTGTGTGCTTGAAGGGAGGGTGAGGTTGTTGAGGATGGGAAGTCTTTGGAAGCAGGGTGGCGTAGAGAGGAGTCGGTCAGTATCTACATTCTCGCGCGCCTGTATGCCTAGAAAACAGTTGTTATTAGGACGTTCAGAAGGAGATGCATTTTCTTTCCATTTGTGCATACAATGTAATAAGTGCACGGGAGTTGTAATGTCTCTGGACACTGGTTTTGTTGTTGTTTATTGTTGTTGTTGTTGTTTTAATCAAGAGTGCGTGCGTTCTTACTATGTGCAGCCACATTTGCTAGCGTGATCCAGCTGACGGTTGTTGTAAGCCTCTCCTCCGATTGTTTAAGGTAAGGAAAGGCAAAATTGCGTTGTGTGTATTCCAACTGGCGTGAGAGTTAGACACTCAGATGTCTGAATTATTTTGGGTCAGTAGTTGGTCGGATTTTTTTTCTTCTTTTAATTTTGAGACTGGCGGTGAAAAGATCATCTCCTCCTGTGTTTTTCTTATCTCTTTTGTCTTCTCTCATCTCATGGCCTTTCATTTCATCTCATCTCGACTCTCTGTTTTTCTCTCTGTCTTTGTCTGTCTCTGTCAAACAAACTATCTGACAAACTATCTGACAAACTGAGAAGAAAAAGTGGTTGTGAACTATATTATTAGCATTTCTGAAGAAAGCGAGACTTTATTCATAGTTTTATTTGTACCTGAATGGTGTGTGAGCACGCTCAGAAACCTGTGGTGTGGATAAAGCTTCGGTGACACTTCTTCGGTGACACTTGCCACAAGCGTGTTACGTAACTTTGTGAATTTAACTTTTGTCCCTTTTCATATTCATTATCCTTTTTCATTGTGCATTGTTGGTTTGGTGTGTAAGTGTGTGTATCACAACTTATTTGTAGTTTTACTTGTGGGGTTTTCTCATATTCCTTATCCTTTTGATTGAGATAGTTGTTGTGTGTGTTTTACCATACGGACACATGAGTTTGTATTCAAGTGTATCCTTGCTTATTTTGTTTTAGTTGCTATATTTGTTTTAGTTGCACAATGGTGCAATATCTTCAAAATGGCCAAGGAAGACGGCTCGTTTGGACATTCTTAATTATAAAATATACAAAAGAAGTTTACGGAGGCACCCACTATATTGTACAATCAAGACAACCCTTTCATTATTTTTTGGCTTCACTGAATCAAGACTTTCGATATTGTCCTGATGCCATTTGTCTTAATTTCTCTGGCTACAATATTGTACGCAGAGATCCCACCGAATCCAAATTTTACAGGCATATTACTTTACGTTCTTGAACATTAACCCCCAACGTTTGTATGATCTTAAAGGTTTTGGAATTAAAAGCAGTTTTGGTTAGTAATCAAGTTGAAGAGAACAAAAACCAAATCAAATAGGATTTGTATATCGAAACCCAGCGGAAAATGCTGGTTGGATGGACAAGTTTACGGCTATGATGGATGCAGCATTTGCTTGATGCCAGAATTAATACTTTTAGGTGATTTCAACATTGATCTATTGAAGTGCCAAATCATGGTCAGATAGGACTACCTCATATAACTTATCCCAATTATAGACATGCCAACCAGGGGTAACACTCATTGCAAAAAAATTAATTGACCAATTATCTTTCTGAAACCACAAAACGTCATTGAGAAATGTGTGCCTTTGAATGGATGCAGCGACCACTATCCAGTATGCATTACGTGGAAAAGAAGTGGAATCAAAATTCCTAAAACTGGCCACAAACATATCACTTTCAGTTTTTTTGGACACTTCCAAGAAGATACCTTTCTCACTGACCTCATGAATTCCCCCTTTATTAAATGTTTATAATTACACTGATCCAGAGAAAGGCTTGAGTTGGGCTAACACGTTTAAATTTCTGTTTATGACTGTCACGAGTTTGTCACGAGGCCTATGGCGATTGACCCATTAGGGTGGTGGAATTTTTTCTTTATTTATTGTCGTTGTTGTTTTCGTGTATCCGTCCTTAATGTGGCTTGTGGTGCTGTTGCACCTTAATGTGTGCTTCGGTTGGTTTGCTTCTTCCTCTCTCTTAATTACGCCCGTGCAATTCATCGCAGGTTACGGTGGTGGCCCGATTGTCTTTCTTGTTTTCTGGGGGGTTCTCTTTTTGGGCCCTCGCAGTTTTACTT
>JAFLJL010002865.1:0-22174 GCA_018398815.1 Conus ventricosus
AAAAAAAAAAAAAAATCTTTTCCAAAACACAGACCCCCTCCCATAGCCGCGCCCCACCCCACCCAACAGACACATTCGCGGGAGTGGGGTGAAAGTGCACACACACACACACACAACAACACACACACAACACACACACACACACACACACACACACACACACACGCGCGCGCGCGCCGCGCGCGCGCGCCCAATGCATCCTTAATTAAGGTAATGCTATTGACAGCCAGCCAGTCTTTAGATATTCTCGTTAGCGCCCTGTATTGATTAGGTAGATGTCAACGACTCCTTGTCAGTTGGTATGGGCCTAGGCTAATGAACTCAAAGCAGAGATAATGATAGAGAGCAGGGTCAAGTGCAGTCAACCTATGCTGTTTATGACCCATGGCCTTCCGACCACAGAGACCGTATGTACATTGCAGTCCAGTCTTTAAAAAAAAAGTGAAAATAAAAACGCTGATGTTAAAAGACGAGCACCAAAGAAAGGACGAGAACCACGACACAAAGAAAGGACGGAAACACGACACAAAGAAAGGACGAAAACACGACACAAAGAAAGGACCGAAAACACGACACAAATGTGCGAATAAGTAGAGTGGAAACTGTTTTCTGTGATAAACATTTATGGGCATAACCCAGACGTTGATTGTTGTATTATTGTAAAGTAACCGGTGTACCACCCTACCCCTCACCCAACCCCCACACACCTGTGATTATAGTTGTATTATTGTTAAGTAACCGTGTTCCACCCTACCCCTCACCCCAACCCCCACACAACCTGTGATTATAGTTGTATTATTGTTAAGTAACCGGTGTTCCACCCTACCCCCTCACCCCAACCCCCACACACCTGTGATTATAGTTGTATTATTGTTAAGTAACCGGTGTTCCACCCTAACCCTCACCCAACCCCCACACACCTGTGATTTTCATGGCAAAATCTGAGTGAAAATAGAATGAAAGTCCTGAATTGGAAAATTATTCCTATGCTCGTAAAATTCGTAGCTAAATCCATTTTCACCTACTGACATTCATATGGAATTACTTGTTTGTATTGTTAAAACAGAGTTTTAACCACATTTTCAGAGGTAGTTGATTTTTAAACACACCCTGAACAGGCAAAAGGAATCTCGTGCATATCATAACTTCTGAATAACAGCGAGAGAGACAATCGTTGACTGCAGGTTCGTGGTGAAATATAAAATTTTTTGGTGGTAGTCGAACCCTTTGGAAGGTAGAGACTGACGTTTCAAGCCATAGGCCCGTTGTCAAAGTGAAAAAAAGAGGACAGTGTAACAGGAAAGCCCATGTGAAAATGGGTGAAACATCTCGTTTAATAGTTAAGTTGACCCTATTTTCACATGGGCTTTCCTGTCTACACTGTCCTCTTTTTCTTCACTTTGACAACGGGCCTATGGCTTGAAACGTCAGTCTCTACCTTCTAAAGGGTTCGACTGCCAGCAAAAGGTCTTTTTTATAAAGTTTATCATTTTTGTGTTTTCATTTGTGAATAACAGTGAGCAATAATTCATGTTGGCGTAATAACGTTGTTCCAGCAAACCCATTCCATCACGTATCATATACCTTCTCCTCTCTTGTTTTCTCCGGTGCTGTTTTCACAACCACCTTGACGTCCTTCTTTTCTTTTTCTTGCTGTTTAACTCTTTACCTGACCTTGACTCAGAAGTGTGATACGTCACGTCTTATTTGGCAGGGCTACCTGGAAGAGATTTCTGAATCTAACTGCCTGATAGACATTGCCTGGAATGTTCGTCCGGATAACTAACATCTTTAGGTGATCTTTCAAACTTTAAATCCTATATATATATATACAAAGAAGGGTACCGAAAGGACATCTTGCAACTGCACTAAAAAAGAACAGTGCCCCCTAAGCAACAATGTTTTCACAACAATATCGTATACCAAGCTACGTTAACATCAGAAAATTAAAAAGAAACATATATAGGGATTACTGAAAACCACTTCAAAACTAGATACGCAAACCATAAACATCATTGAAAAAAAAAAATACAAAAACCAAACAGAGCTGAGTAAATACATTTGGAGACTTAAAGATAAAAATAGACTACAGCATATCATGGAAAATCAAAAAGAGCACCATACAACAATATAAAAAGCATGCAACTTATGCTCCACAGAAAAAATGGTTAATATTATGTAAACCACACCTACAACTCTGAAATCAAAAGTAGAAATAGAAACAATTGCAGGCACAAATGGAAATCTTTGTGGCACACTCCACCTGAACAGACCCCAACAAGAACCACAGACCACACGTGCAGCGAATGAGTATTGACCCACACATGCAGAAACGAAATCAGGTCCCGCACGCTATAAAAACCGACAGCGTGCCCCAAAAGGATATCGTGATGAGAGCAAAGGCAAGAGCTCGAAACAAGCTTGTTGATTTTAATATTCATTTTAATAATATTTCTAACAGATGTTGCTCCCTAGACGGTTGAGCTTTTTTAGATTTCAAAGACATTTTTATATTGTTCGTGATATAATATATATATATATATATATATATATAAATATATATTTGTTAAAAAGTAAGGTTTAAAACTATCTACAGCGCTGTTCATGCAATGCAATCATCAGGATGTGGTGGGTCTGTGCTGCCGGTGTTTATAACTGCTTGTGTTGTCTGTCATCACGTGCTGTCTGTGTTTTTCGTGTGTTTCTGGTTCTTGTTCACTGATAGGAATTTCCACTTGTGCCTGCAGTTGTTAACCATTTCTATCCTAGTATTTAAAGTTGCCAGTTGTGGTTTGCATAGTATTATGTACTTTTCTGTTGAGCATAGGTTACATCTTTTTGAAATGTTGTTGTATGGTGCTGCTCTTTCTATGATTTTCCAGGATATATTGTATTCTATCTTTTTCTCTTTGAGCTTCCAGATGTATTTACTCAATTCTGTTTGGTTTTTGTATCTTTCTTTGTTAAATGACTGTTTGTGGTTTGCATATCTAGTTTTAAATGGTTTTCAGTGATACCTATATATGTTCTTCTGCGTTCTCTGATGTTACAGTGGCTTGGTACACAATGCTGTTGTAGAGGCATTTGTTGCTCAGAGGGCACTGTTCTTTCTTGATACAGTTGCAGGATTTCCTTTCATCACCCTCGTTTTTCTCTGTACTGCTTTTTCATTTTGTTGGTTGAATCAATGATGTTTTTAAGGTTGGGCATACATGAGTATGATAATTTGATGCTGTTTTTGTTGAATATCTGGATAATTTGTGCTCTTTTGGGAATGATGATGTTAGGATTCTAAGAATTCTTTCCCTATATTTGTTTTCACTCTCCGTCATATGGGGGTTGTACCATATGATCTTTCTTTCCTGTTCTTCTGTGTCTGCTCATGTCATATCTGGGTCATATTGTAGTTTGAGTTGTAGCCACTTTTGTGTAACGCTTCTTGATATTCAGCTGCAGCGTTATTGAATGCTGTTTCATTGCATGACAGTCAGATCTGAGCCTTCCTGTCCTGTCATCGTTACCATGGTCACACGGTCACGACTACGTGCATTCGGTTCGCACTCTGTCATAAAGCCGTCAGTCTGTGTTGGTGACAGTTTTGGGGTTTTTGTTACAGGGGCGACCGAGGTAGTTTAATAGAAGGTTATTTTTAAACTGGTAGGGATAAACTAGTTTGTGGTTGGGCCTACTCACGCCTTAGTCTATTTTTAGACCGGGAGAAGCGAGTCAGCCGGTTTCCTGACACTGGCCGTGTGTGTTTTGTGTGGGTTCCGTTGTCAAGGGGGGGTCACTCAAGTTTTCTCAACGGGTGGCAGGATTAGAGTACGCCTGCGCACGAATCGGCGTCATCGTGAGTTTCTTTTCGGGTTGGCTGGCAAGACTGCGGGAGGTGCGGGTCTGAGGCCAGATATTTTTGTATGGGTGATTTTTTCATCGAGAAGTTAGGCTATGTCTTGTGGCGTATTGCCTACTAGCAAAGAAATCCGTGTATCCACTTTTCTACTGTGTTAGGCGGGAAGAGGTCCTGCGAAACCGTAGTTGTACTGTTTTAGTGTCAGAATGAAGTGAGTCGAGTATAGTTGTGAAGTAAACCTCAGGGGGCCTCACTGCGTGAGCGGCTGACAGATCCTGTTGCGGTTTGTCTCGTCTGGTGCGCTGCTAAGTGCTGTTGTCGGCGCGTGGCGTTACGTCTGACTGGTTGCTGTTTGAGTGACCTGCCAAGACCCCCCTGGTGTACGACGGATCCTGTGTCCGACTGCTGCACATCCTTGCGGAGCTCCTGTTGGCTCCATCGAGTGACCTGCTGTCACCTGTCGTCCGAGGTCAGTGTCCTCTGGGGGTCAGGCAAAATTACCCGGGTCATCCGTCAGGGTGACTCGTCCTGCGTCTCTTCGCCCTATTTCCCGTTCCCATTCCGATGCCCTTGACCCTGTTGGGCTGTAACCCGGGTTCTTTCCTTGTTCCACTCCAGACCGAATGTCCAGTTGACCCATCAATTTTCCCCCTCCCTTGTCCTTGTCCCTGTCCCTGTCCCCCGCCCTGCATCGCTGCAGCATGTGCGTATGCTGGCCACTGCGGGCAGCGGGGGGGCAACTACTCGCCTGAAACCTGGTGGCGACCGGACAGGACTGGGACTGAGCACGGGGCTCGACCCTTGGGACTTCGCCAGGAGAACTGCAAGGAGGTACTAGTGTGCGGTGGAGGCGTCCGGGACGCTGCTTGTGTGGCCAGTGGACTTTTTGTGGCCAGGGACTTGTGTGGCCAGTGGACTTGTGTGGCCGTGGACTTGTGTGGCCAGTGGACTTGTGTGGCCAGTGGACTTGTGGGGGCCAGTGGTCTGGTCCGGCAGGGCATCGCGAGGCCGACGGTGGGGGGCCAGTGTCTGGTGATGTGATTGGACAGACGTGCGCGTGCAAGTGCTTCGGGCTCACTGAAACAGTATTGAGGAACAGCACAACGAGACGCTCAGGTGATAGTGTTGGGGTCGTGGACGGTGGTGAGTCTGTGAAAACCTGTGTACTGTGTAAAAATGTTTCTCATGAAATAATTAATAGTTTGGTCAGCGTGGTTGTTGGGCCTGGGGTCTATTGAATTTCTTTGCAAGGGTTGCGTTGACACTGTATGATATTCATTGTATGATGATGTGGTCATGTGCCCTATGACCCATGTGGTGTTTCCAGGTGCGGAGGCCATTGAGTTCCTTTCAGGGGTTGAGTTTGGCACTGTGCTGTATGCATTGTGCTGATGATATGTGTCAAGTCCCGGGTAATATGTTTCTCATGAAATAATTAGTAGTTTGGCCAGAGTGGTCGTTGACACGGCGTGGTTTTCATTGTATTGGTGATACGTGTCATGTGCCCTATGACCCATGTGGTGTCTCCAGGTGCTGGAGGCCTTTGAAGTTCCTTTCAGGGGTTGACGTGGCACCGTGCTGTATTCTTTGTATTGATGATACGTGTCATGGTGCCCCATAGCCAGGTAGTGTCGGGGGTTCATTGAAGTTCCTTTCGGGGGTTGATTTGGCACTGTGTTTTTACTTTGGATTGATGATATGTGTCATGTGCCCCAGACCTAGGTAGTGTTGCTAGGTACTGCCGGCTGCAGGGGATGGAGCTGGGTCAGGTGTGGATGCAGTGTGATTGAGTGTAAATGACGAGTGGTTTGGTGGTGGCATGTGTTGTTGGTGTGAAAGGGATTGATTAGGGGTGGAAGGTTGTCGTTTGTTATGGTCGGGAAAATGTTCATGTCATAGTCCCCGGTCAATAAATGTTGTGTGAGTGTTAATCTGTGTTCAGCAGTCTTAGATCTGTTTGGAAGCGACTAGTTAGGCTGTAAATTCTGTCTGTCATTCTACAGAAATTTTAGTTCAGGTCTTAGCGAACCTGACATATGGTGGAGATGCGGGGTACACAAACGGGTTGGTAGAGTTAGTAGAGGACTAGTTTAGGGGGTAATTTGGGATGGGTTTTAGGTCGGGTGGTTACTGGGGATTGTAGGATTCGCTTCAAACAGTAGTGTTGCAGGATAAGACTGTGGGGGGTTGGTGGGTGCGTGCCCAGTTGGGTGGCGGCACATAAGACAGTCGTGAAATCAAGGCGTGTAAGACCTTTGCGGGCCGCTGTTTTGATCGGAAGCGATGTAATTGTGTTGTTGTGTTGATGTGTCCCTTTAATGTAAATTGACCGCGAAGCGTATGGGGTATTGGTCTGTGTGTGGGTGCAAGCATTGTCTCTGGTTGTGTTGAAGGGTTTTTCATGTAGGTGATCGGATGAAAGTTATGGGGTCTTAGGGGTTATGTAATTTCCAGGTGTCGTGGGCTGACGGAGGTTGCCAAGAACAATTTTGGTGTTTCATTGATTGTGTTTTTCGTGCCAGTTGTTATTGTAAAGTTTAATGATGTGTTTTTTTTTGTTGTTTTGTGATTTTGATGCACTTTGATGTGGGGCCGGTGTGATAAAGGTTGCAATATCAAGTAGTGAGTTCTTGAGCGCATGACCAGTCGGGGATCATTGTGAGTATTTAGGCCGGGGCGTGCGGCGATAGAGCGTAGTGTATTTGGGCAGTGTAGTTCATTCGCCGTTAGTGTATGTCCCGACGCGGATCTTACGGAGTGTAGGCGGAGAGCTAGACAGCTGGTGTGCGAACGGTTGAGGATCTAAACCGTTAGAGCATAGGAAAAAGGCTATGGCAGCTAAAGGGGAGGAAACGGAGGAGCAGGTGAAAGATAGGCTTAAGGCTGAAGGAGACAGGTATGCTTCACGGGTCAGGACCTGGTGGCGTAATGCCCAGGGGGTCAAGGATTTCCCATGAGAGACAGGAACGGAAGACTAAGGAGGAAAAGGAAGAGCAGGAGCGGAAGAAGGAAAGGGAGCGGAAAGTAGGATCCGGAAGGAGAAGGAGGCTTTGGAATTACAGTTGGTGAAGGATAAGATACAAGCAAGAAAGCCCGGGAAGGAGAGGGAAGAAGCTGGGGAAGCGGACCGCCTAGCCAAAAGGCGCAGGAAGAGAAGGATAGGCGTGCAAAGATTGCGAGAGGGGATGAGGAAATGAGGATGCTGCAGGAGAGGCAGGGGTTTGAGTTTGACAGAGCGGAGCAGAGAAGAAAAGAGAGAGAGCAGAAGGCACAGAGAGCTGAGCGGAAGCACATAAAGATTGACCCGCTCAAGGATGACGACGACGTTTGATGCTTACATCCGTCACTTTGAAGGGTGGCCGAGCTGTGTAATTGGAAGAGGGACGTATGGGCCTGCCAGTTGGTTTCGCTTTACTGCGGGGGAAGGCTCGGGAAGCAGTGGGGCGGATGCCCGGGCCGAGATGGGGAATTATCAGAAGGTCAAGCTGACCCTGCTGCAGTTTTTCCGGTTAAAACGCAGATGCATATGGGCGGAAATTCCGAAATTTGAGGAAGGAGACGTCGGAAACCTTCTGTCAGTTTTTTGGCCAGAATCCCGTTCGATTTTCTCCTGTGGTGCATAGCGCCGGGAAGGATGGGGGAAGGTGGAAGATGTTGTCGACATGCTGTTGCAGGAACAGTTGTATCGGGGCTTTGTCACCAAGCCTCCATGTTGGGGTAAAAGAATGAAACCTAAGACTGCGGATGAGGTTGCGCTGAGGCCACCACTGTAGGGGAAAGGCAAGGCGTTCTGGAAGGGAAGCCCGCAACGAAAGGAAGGGTCTTTCCTGGAGACGAGCTATGAGAAGAAGGAGAAAGCGGACAAGCCGTGGACAAGGAGTCGGGACCCACGTCGCAGAAGCCAGAAGGGGGGGCCTTATCCAGGAGGCCGGGGTTGCATGATGGGAAATGTTACAAGTGTGGTGAGCCAGGCCACATTGCAAAGAACTGCAAGGGTACAGGCAGTGGTGCTCGGGTCAAGGTGGAAGCTCAGAGCGACGAGGGGGTCCCCCAAACTCCGGCTTTGTC
Organism: Conus ventricosus; assembly: GCA_018398815.1. Lineage (NCBI taxonomy): Eukaryota > Metazoa > Mollusca > Gastropoda > Neogastropoda > Conidae > Conus > Conus ventricosus. The sequence goes on from JAFLJL010002865.1 coordinate 7,922, forward strand.
GTGACTTGCGCACGAAAGATTTCACTCCTGGGTGTAGGTCCAGAGTGAATGGCACAGAGTGGAGGGGCTGAGAGACACGGTGCATATTACCCCCATTGTGGCCGAATATCTAGTCTCGCCTGACGCCTACACCGGAGAGAGCGTCCCGGGTAGTTTTGGCCGAGTCCGGTGTCGGCATAGACTGCCAGTGGCAAAGGTAAATTAGAATCCCCCTTTCCCTCGTGGGTCAGGTGAGGGTTTTCTTGTGTGAAAAAACCGGTAGGGGATGTGCTCATCGGAAACGTGGCCAGGGCCGATCTATCAGGAGAGGCTACCAAGGTGCCGGTCTATGCCAATCCGACCTGGGTGCTGCAGTACAAACTAGGGCCCAGGAAAAGCGCGCTGCCGAACCGCCGTCCAGGCTACCGATAAGAGAACAGGTTCTCGATGTGACGCCAGCGAGGATGCGTGAGTTGCAAAAAGGGGGATCCCACGCTTGCTGGGGCCCTGGGACGTGCTGCTGAGACTGGGGAACGTTTTCTTGTAGGTGGGGGTGGGTGTCCTACCTCGTCAGGGGAGGGTTCTCATGAGGATTTTCCCAGACCCAGGATGAAACTTTGTCGCAAGTGTGTGTCCCTCAGGATCTGCGCAAGGTGGTGCTTGACTAGCTCATGATGTGCCTCTAGGGGGTCATCGGGGTACCCAGAAGACCAAGCAAAGAGCTCTCCAGCATTTCTACTGGCCCGGAATGTGCCAAGATATTGCCCGTTATTGTAGGTCATGTGTGCGATGCCAGAAGACGCCCGGGAAAAAGGGGAGGTGATGCCAGTGCCGCTGGTCAGGACGGAAGTGCCAAGGAGCCGTTCGAGAAGGGGGTTTGTGGACCTCGTGGCCCCATAATGCCGATGTCAAGTCAGGGAAACCGGTTTGTGCTGGTAATGGTTGACTACCGACCAGATCCCCTGAGGCCGTAGCCCCCGAAAATATTGACACTGTCACTGTGGCTGAGGCACTGTTTACAATGTGGACGCGCACAGGTATTCCCGAGAGGTGCTGTCAGACAGGGGCACACAGTTCACCAGCGCCATGATGGGGGAGGTGCATCGACTTCTCGCAGTCAAGGGACTGCGCACTACGCCTTACCACGCTCAATGCAATGGCCTCGTGGAAAGGGTTCAAAAGGCACCCTTAAGAAGAATCAAGCGTTTGGCTATGACCAGCCCAGAGAGTGGGATCGCTGGATCCCTGCGGCGTTGTTTGCCTACAGGGAGGTACCCCAGGCAAGCACAGGCTTCTCGCCGTTTTAGCTCCTGTAACGGGAGGAAGGTTTTTTGGGGCCCCCTGAGATTGCTGAAGGAGATCTGGACGCGGCCAGATCAGCCAGAGGTGCGCACCGCTGCCGAGTATTGGTTGACTTGCGGAACCCTATTGCTGACTCTTGTGAGATGGCGAAGGAAGCCCTGAGTCAAGCGAGCAAACAGCAGAAGAGACAGTAGATGCCAAGGCTAGGAAGCGCGAGTTCAAGCCAGGAGACCGAGTCTTTGTGCTCAGACCTACCAAGCAGAACAAGCTGGAACTCATGTGGAAGGGACCTTACTCCGTGCTCGAAAAACGTGGGGAAGTAGACTACAAGGGAAAAGCGGAGCGCGAGACTAAGTTTTATTTCACGCCAACCTCCTGAAGAAGTTTGTGGAGAGAGAGAGAGAAAGCTACCAAGGAGGCGAGGTTTCTGTGAGAGCAGTGGTTTTTCCAGGAAGTGGAGGAGGAGGATGTCACGATGGTGACCAGTAAGGACATCCCCGTGATCCCCTTGGAAGCGACCGAGGGTGCTGCTGAGGTGAAGTTGGGAACTCGTGACCCAGCGTTTGCGGCGCGACTGAGGTCACTGGCAGAGGAGTTTTTCGGACGTTCTCACTGACCTACCGAAGCGTACCAGTTTGGAGGTGTGCCACATCAAGCTCACGGATGGTCGACCCATTAGGTCTAGAGCTTACCCCGTTCCTTACGCCCAGAGGTGAACCGATCCCAAGGGAAATTGAGGCCATGTTGAGGATGGGGGTGATCGAACCATCCACGTCACCCTACGCCTCACCAATGTTCTGGTCAAAAAGAAGGACGGGAAATAAGGTTCTGCGTGGGTACCGAAGCTCAATAAGGTGGTTGAGTCGACGCGGAACCATGCCGGACATCGAGTTTCTGTTGGCTAAGTTTGGTGAGAAGCCAAGGTACTCAGCAAGATAGATTTAGCCAAGGGGTATTGGCGATACCCGTGGCTTGAAGGAAGACCCCCCAAGACAGGTTTGTTACACCGCAGGGTTGCTACCAGTGGAAGGTCATGCCGTCGGGTTGTGCACGTCCGGGCGTTTTTTCAAGGATGAGAGGAAGCTGTTGTTACCGTTGGGATCTGACCAGGTTGACAACTTTATTGACGACATCCTCGTAGCGACTGAGACCCAGGGGGACATCTGGAGGTGTGCGACATCGTTCAGGAGACTCAGAGTGCTCGATTTGCGGCAAACCCACCATGCGAAGTGGGGTGCCAGGAGGGCGAGTACTGGTCACAAGGTGGGGCAAGGCTGTATTTCTCCCGTGGAGGACAAGATGGCCGGATCCGGGATGCACCAAGGCCTGAAACGAAGAAGGGGGTTGCGAAGTTCCGGGTGGGGGCTACTATCGCCGTTTTGTGCCCCTTTTGCGGGGATTGCCATGCCATTGACCAAACTGACAAAGGGTGGCGAGCCAGAAGGGTGGGTTGGACGCTGAGGCGAAAGGGGGCATCACTAGCTCAAAGCAAAGTTTTGTACCCTCCAGTATGCAGGATACCTATACCAGGGGTGGTTTTTATCCCACGACTGACGCATCGGACACAGGAATTGGGCTTTTCTCCTGCAGGGGCAAGCATGGAGAGGCACCTGTAGTCTTTGCCAGCAAGAAGTGCTTTCCAGCTGAACGGAAATTTCCTGTCACGAGAAAGAGTGTCCCTTGCTCTGGGTCTGGGGTGTTGACAAAGTTCCGTCACTACCTGTATGGAACGGCCGTCGTGGGTTCAGGTAGACCACTCGCCGTTGCAGTACCTTAGCGGTCAGATCAGCGAGTGGGAAGAGTCACTAGTTGGCGCTTCAGCCAAACCATACCAGTTTCGGGGGGGGAAGCTATTCCCTAGCAGGAAAGGGGGCAGCTGATTTCCTGAGTAGGCTGTGGAACGTATGGTTGACACTCCACTGCCTGCGTTCTATGTGTTCAATTAAACGTAGAGTTGAATCTTGGGGGGAGGGTTTCAGGGTCTGAGCCTCCTGTCCTGTCATCGTTTCCCCTTGGACCACCACAGGTCACGAGCTTCGTGCCCTTCGGTTCGCACTCGTCATCAGCCGTCAGTCTTGATGGTGACAGTTTTGGGTTTGTTACAGCGCACCGAGGTAGTTAATAGAAGGTTATTTTTAAACTGGTAGGGGATTTAAACTAGTTTGTGGTTGGCCTATCAACCTTAGCCTTTTTAGACCAGGAGAAGCGAGTCAGCCGGTTTCCTGACAATGGCCCTGTAGTGGTGGGTGTGTGGGGTTTCCCTTGTAAAGGGGGTCCTCAAGTTTCTCAACAGGTGGCAGGATTAGAGTACGCCTGCGCCCCGAATCGGCCGTCATCTGAGTTCTTTTCGGGTTGGCTGGCAAGGGCTGCAGGAGGTGCGGGTCTTTAGGCCAATAGTTTTTGGTTTTGGGGGGGGATTGTTCATCGAGAGTTAAAGGCTAGGTCTTGTGGCGTTTGCCTAGGCTAGCTAAGAATCCGGTATCCACGTTCTACTGTGTTAGGCGGGAGAGGTGCCTGCGAAACCGGTATTGTACTGTTTATTCGAATGAAGTGAGTCGAGTATAGTTGTGATAACCTCACGGGCCTCAGTGCGTGAGCGGCTGAACAGAAACCTGTTGCGGTGTGCTCGTTGGTGCGCTGCAAGTTGCTGTTGTCGGCGCGTGGCGTTACTCTACTGGTTGCTGTTTGAGTGACCTGCCAAGAACCCCCCTGGGTACGACGGATCCTGTGTCCGATGCTGCACATCCTTGCGGAGGCTCTGTTGGCTCCAAACGAGTTTGACCTGTGTCACTGTCGTCCCGGAGGTCACGTGTCCTTCGGGGTCAGGCAGATACCGGGTCATCCGTCAGGGTGGAATCGTCCTGCGTCTCTTTCGACCTATTTCCCGTTAATTCGAGCCCTTGACCCTGTTTGGGTGTACCCGGTTCGTCCTTGTTCCACTCCAGACCAATGTCAGTTGACCCCCTCACTTCCCCCTCCTTGTCCGTCCCTGTCCCTTCCTCCGCCTTTCATCGCTGCAGCTTTTTTCGTATGCTGGCCACTGCGGGCAGCTGGGGGGCAACTACTCGCCTGACCGGTGGCGACCGGGCAGGACGGGATTGACACGTGGCTGACCCTTGGGGACTTCGCCAGGAGAAATGCAAGGGGGTACTATGGTGCGTGGAGGGCGTCCTGGACGCCTGCTTTGTTGGCCATGGACCTTGTGTGCCATGGCCTTGTGTGGCCAGTGACTTGTGTGGCCAGTGGACTTGGTGGCCAGTGGACTTGGGGGGCCATGGACTTGTGGGGGCCCGTGGTCTGGTCCGGCCCGGGAGCATCGCGAGGCGACGGTGGGGGGCCAGTGTTTCTGGTGATGTGATTTGGACAGACGTGCGCGTAGCAAGTGCTTTTCCGGGCTCATGAACAGTAGTGAGGGAACAGCACGAACGAGACGCCAGGTGATAGTGGGGGGGTCGTGGACGGTGTGGAGTCGTGAGAAAACCTGTGTATGTTAAAATGTTTCTCATGAAATATTATAGTTTTGGTCCAGCGGTGGTTGTTGGCCTGGGGGCTATTGAAGTTCTTTGCAAGGTTGACGTTGACACTGTATGATATTCATTGTATTTATGATGGTGTCATGTGCCCTATGACCCATGTGGTGTTTTCCCGTGCGGAGGCCATTTAGTTCCTTTCAGGTTGAGTTTGGCACTGTGCTGTATGCATGTGCTGATGATATGTGTCAAGTGCCCGTAATATGTTTCTCATGAAATAATTAGAGTTTGGCCAGAGTGGTCGTTGACACGGCGTGGTATTCATTGTAATTTGGGATACGTGTCATGTGCCCTATGACCCATGTGGTGTCTCCAGGTGCTGGAGGCCATTGAAGTTCCTTTCAGGGGTTGACGTTGGCACCGGGGCTGTATTCATTGTATTGATGATACGTGTCATGTGCCCCATAACCTAGGTATGTCTGGGGTTCATTGAAGTTCCTTCGGGGGGGGATTTTGGCACTGTGTTATTTACTTGGATTGATGATATGTGTCATGTGGCCCCCCTGACCTAGGTAGTTGGGTTTTCTAGGTACGCCGGCTGCAGGGATGGAGCTGGGTCAGGTGTGGATGCAGTGTGATTGAGTGTAAATGACGAGTGGTTTGGTGGTGGCATGTTTGTTGGTGTGAAAGGGATTGATTAGAGGGGGAAGGTTGTCGTTTGTTATGGGGCGGGGAAAATGTTCATGTCATAGTCACGGTCAATAAATGTTGTGTGAGGTTAATCTGTGTTCAGCAGTCTTAGATCTGTTTGGAAGCGACTAGTTAGGCTGTAAATTCGTCTGTCATTCTACAGTAATTTGTTAGGTCTTAGCGAACCTGACAGACAGGTTGATAATCTCTTATTTATGCCTCTGGGTAAATTTTTTTAGTATGGAAGGTGGATGGTTACTTTTGATATTTTCATAGACAGGGGTATCATTTGGGTTTTTTGTATGGTTTATATATGTGCTGGTTGAGATCAAACGTTATATCTAGATAGTTCACTATCTTTTTATTTGCTTCTATAGTGATTTTTAGATTTTGGTTTGGAAGATTTTACACAGTTCTTTTTTCTTATTTCAATGTTTCTAGGGTTGTCATTCAGCGCAGCGAGGCCGTCATCCCTGTACAGTCCGATTGTTTCCCAGTTTCTTTTGAATGTTAGACAGCATGAACAGTCCGACAAGTTCGCAAGTTTCGGCACCATCATACGATCCCATTGTGACATCAAAGTTGAATTCTTGTTTGCGCTCTTGGTCCAATTTCATTTTTGCTGTGTAGTAGAGTTTTCTTTGTATGGAAAATTGATTTCCATTTCGACCCTGATATTTCAGTGTATTTGCTGGCAAATTTTATAGCTTTGGTGAGCAGATCTTCATCTATAGATGTGTAGAAGTCTACTATATCAAATGTTATAAAAACTGTATTGTCTTGCTTGTGGAGTTTCTTGAACCATTGTATGGCTTCGTATGTGTTTTTCCAGAGGTTGAGTTCAGTGTTCTCTCTTATGTTTTTTTTATGGCTTTTTCTAAGATTTTTTGCTGATTTTTCCTAATTCAGATTTGGATGGTTTATCAATCTGCAAGTTGGGTTATCAGGAAGTTGGGTTTGTGGTCTTTAAGTGTTATGAAAGCTTCTTGCTGGCTGTTGTCTCCACTCTATCGCTTAGGTCCTTTTGGTGCACAAGCTCCTTTTCTTTTTTTCTAATGTACTCGTATGTAGTTTTATCAGCTTTTTTGTAATTTTTTTGGATGTTTTTGTCGAAGAAGCTGTGAGTACTCTTTAGTTTCCATTTTGTAGAAGTTGCTGGTTTTTGTCTGCTTTCACAAATATTTTTTTGTCATTTTGGATTTGTTTGATTTCATTTTTTAACGATGTTTTGGAATTCATTGTTTGATGTTTTGAATTCTATATTGGCAATCATCCTTTTCATTTTATCCTCAAATGTCTTCATGTCTTCGATGGCTGGTGGAGCTCGCCATGTTTTGAAGTCATATGTGTTTTTATCTTCTCTCTTGGCATTAGGATTAAAAAGAAAAATGCCTTCCATCTCATATTTTTGATAAACCTTTCTGTCTGTTCTATCATTCTTTTCATATAGCATTGAGGTTTGGCGAAAGGTATGTTTTTAGTAGATTGTTTTAAAATTGATTTTGTCCATTTTAAAATCTGTGGTTTAAAGTGCTCAACGTGAGGAGCAATTAAGACAATGGTAAGTGAATACCAGCAGAGATTTTAAAAAAATGCTCTACCGAACTGGGAGCAACATTTGTTAAAAAGTAAGGTTTAAAACTATCTACAGCGCTGTTTCATGCAATGCATCATCAGGATGTGGTGGGTCTGTGCTGCCGGTGTTTTATAACTGCTTGTGTTGTCTGTCATCACGTGCTGTCTGTGTTTTTCGTGTGTTTCTGGTTCTTGTTCACTGATAGGAATTTCCACTTGTGCCTGCAGTTGTTAACCATTTCTATCCTAGTATTTAAAGTTGCCAGTTGTGGTTTGCATAGTATGTACTTTTCTGTTGAGCAAGGTTACATCTTTTTGAAATGTTGTTGTATGGTGCTGCTCTTCTATGATTTTCAGGATATATGTATTCTATCTTTTTCTCTTTGAGCTTCCAGATGTATTTACTCAATTCTGTTTGGTTTTTGTATCTTTCTTTGTTAAATGACTGTTTGTGGTTTTGCATATCTAGTTTATAAATTGGTTTTCAGTGATACCTATATATGTTTCTTCTGCGTTCTCTGATGTTACAGTGGCTTGGTACACAATGCTGTTGTAGAGGCATTTTGTTGCTCAGAGGGCACTGTTCTTTCTTGATACAGTTGCAGGATTTCCTTTCATCACCCTCGTTTTTCTCTGTACTGCTTTTCATTTGTTGGTTGAATCAATGATGTTTTTAAGGTTGGGCATACATGATGTATGATAATTTGATGCTGTTTTTGTTGAATATCTTGGATAATTTGTGCTCTTTTGGGAATGATGATGTTAGGATTCTAAAGAATTCTTTCCCTATATTTGTTTTCACTCTTCCGTCATATGGGGGGTTGTACCATATGATCTTTCTTTTCCTGTTCTTCTGTGTCTGCTCATGTCATTATCTGGGTCATATTGTAGTTTGTAGTTGTAGCCACTTTTGTGTAACGCTTCTTGATATTCAGCTGCAGCGTTATTGAATGCTGTTTCATTGCATGACAGGTTGGATAATCTCTTATTTATGCCTCTGGTATTGTTTTTAGTATGGAAGGTGGATGGTTACTTTTGATATTTACATAGACAGGTGTATCATTTGGTTTTTTGTATGGTTTTATATATGTGCTGGTTGAGATCAAACGTTATATCTAGATAGTTCACTATCTTTTTATTGCTTCTATAGTGATTTTTAGATTTTGGTTTTGGAAGATTTTACACAGTTCTTTTTTCTTATTTTCAATGTTTCTAGGGTTGTCATTCAGCGCAGCGAAGCCGTCATCCCTGTACAGTCCGACTTGTTTTCCCAGTTTCTTTTGAATGTTAGACAGCATGAACAGTCCGACAAGTTCGCAAGTTTCGGCACCATCATACGATCCCATTGTGACATCAAAAGTTGAATTCTTGTTTGCGCTCTTGGTCCAGATTTCATTTTTTGCTGTGTAGTAGAGTTTTCTTTGTATGGAAAATGATTTCCATTTCTGACCTGATATTTCAGTGTATTTGCTGGCAAATTTTATAGCTTTGGTGAGCAATCTTCATACTATAGATGTGTAGAAGTCTACTATATCAAATGTTATAAAAACTGTATTGTCTTGCTTGTTGAGTTTCTTGAACCATTGTATGGCTTCGTATGTGTTTTCCAGAGGTTGAGTTCAGTGTTCTCTCTTATGTTTTTTATGGCTTTTTACTAAGATTTTTTTGCTGATTTTTCCTAATTCAGATTTGGATGGGTTTATCAATCTGCAAGTTGGGTTATTCAGGAAGTTGGGTTTGTGGTCTTTAAGTGTTATGAAAGCTTCTCTTGCTGCTGTTGTCTCCACTCTATCGCTTAGGTCCATTTGGTGCACAAGCTCCTTTTCTTTTTTTCTAATGTACTCGTATGTAGTTTTATCAGCTTTTTTGTAATTTTTTTGATGTTTTTGTCGAGAAGCTGTGAGTACTCTTTAGTTTCCATTTTGTAGAAGTTGCTGTTTTGTCTGCTTTCACAAATATTTTTTTGTCATTTTTGGATTTGTTTGATTTCATTTTTTAACGATGTTTGGAATTCATTGTTGAATGTTTTGAATTCTATATTGGCAATCATCCTTTCATTTTATCCTCAAATGTCTTCATTGCTTCGATGGCTGGTGGAGCTCGCCATGTTTTGAAGTCATATGTTTTTATCTTCTCTCTTGGCATTAGGGTTTAAAAAGAAAAATGCCTTCCATCTCATATTTTTGATAAACCTTTCTGTCTGTTCTATCATCTTTTCATATAGCATTGAGGTTTGGCGAAAGGTATGTTTTTAGTAGATTGTTTAAAATTGATTTTGTCCATTTTAAAATCTGTTGGTTTAAAGTGCTCAACGTGAGGAGCAATTAAGACAATGGTAGTGAATACCAGCAGAGATTTAAAAAAAATGCTCAACCGAACTGGGAGCAACATTTGTTAAAAAGTAAGGTTTAAAACTATCTACAGCGCTGTTTCATGCAATGCAATCATCAGGATGTGGTGGGTCTGTGCTGCCGGTGTTTTATAACTGCTTGTGTTGTCTGTCATCACGTGCTGTCTGTGTTTTTCGTGTGTTTCTGGTTCTTGTTCACTGATAGGAATTTCCACTTGTGCCTGCAGTGTTAACCATTTCTATCCTAGTATTTAAAGTTGCCAGTTGTGGTTTGCATAGTATTATGTACTTTTCTGTTGACATAGGTTACATCTTTTTGAAATGTTGTTGTATGGTGCTGCTCTTTCTATGATTTTCCAGGATATATTGTATTCTATCTTTTTCTCTTTGAGCTTCCAGATGTATTTACTCAATTCTGTTTGGTTTTTGTATGTCATGTGACGTAGCCTCACATCAAGGCATGTGACGCTCCATCACATGAAGTTAGTGATATGAATCATTTCCCGTGCCACAACTAAAGGAAGAATATCATGGGCTTGACTAGTGTAGCGGGCGTCCCCAAAATAATTGTGAGTATGACTCATTCAAGAAACGAATGTGGTCATTGGGTGAAAGTGACCACTGAGTGATAGTTTAACAAGGGCTGGTAAGGTAGGGTGCTGGTCACGTGTTTTGAACACTGAGTATGCACTCAATAGAGAAGGGAGGAAAGAGTCAGTTTTAACCCAGCAGATGGCCTAGAGACTCGAACCTGTCAGGACGGTGGTCCTCGTTGCTGACCAGTCATTACCAGCCCTTCACCCTTTTACCCTTCGCCCTTCACCCTACACCTTTCACCCCGTGAGGTGGTTGAAGATGGCCATGGTGTGAGGAACACACCGGTAGTTCAGCCCAGCAGGTACCAACTCCAGGAGAGGAGTTGAAGCTCGTCGTTTCTCAAGAGACAGAAGAACTCCAGGAAGAGAAGTCGAGACTCGTATCTCCAGGACAGGAGAGTTCGAGGGGCAGTATATTGTCTCAGAGAGAGAGACAGGAATTGAGAAAGCGGAGAAGCTTTTACTTGAGGCAGGCAGGTCCTCAGTGATTACGGGAGTTATGTATTCCTGTCCGGATTTTTTGGATAAGGGAATGTGAAGGCCACGGCTTTAAAAGAGCGGAACTAGATTATTTTATCTCTCAGTGTGAGAGAGATACATGTGGAAGATTTGTTTTTTTTTCTCGTGTAAAGAGAGATACATGTGGGAAGATTGATTGTCTCCCGACGTGAGGAGAGATACATGTTTTCAGATTTATTTGTCTCTCATGTGGAAGAGATACAGAGGTAAAATCTGTTTACAAGTGGATGATGTGATTAGTAAAGGGGTTTTCCTGAAGGAGAGGGGAGAAGAAAAACATTCGGTAGTGCTCCTTTGGTGATTGGAAAGATTGGTGTGCGTATGGAGTAAATGCTGTCATGAATGCGGGTATGCAAGAGTGACAGTTTTGACAGTGGTGACCCCGACTCCAGCTTCACCGGCTTTAGCTGCCGTTTGTTTCTCGGAAAAAAAAAAAAAAAAGAAAGATTTCTATTTGTACCCCCCAAGGGTTTGAGGAAGAAAAAAAAAAGGGAAAAGGTTTCTATTTGTAACCTCGGAATTTCTATTTTGTGCCCTCAAGGGGTTTGAGGGAAAGAAAAAAAAAAGAAGAAAGTTTAATTATTTATTGTGTATAATATTTGCATTTGGGTTTTGTTTTTTTTCTATTTCTATGTGTGTTTAAGTGGTTGAGATTTCTTTTGTTTGCTCTACTCCGTTAAGGTTTTTTTTTGGTAGGATTTCTTTTTGACCCTTCCCCACCTCAGACCGATAGCCTCAACCTCCTCTTGCTCGAACCTGCAGCAAGGGGGCAGGGCGTGAGGAGTCGTTTTCCTTCCCCTAGGTATTAGAGATTTTGTCCCCTTTCCAGGACTGATAGCCCCAACCTCTTCCTGCGTTTAGCAGGGGGACATGGCGTTGGGGAGTCAATAGTCTTTCCCTTCTCGAAAATATCTATTTCTTTCGCTTTCCTATTTTTTTCATTTTGATTTTTTTTCCCCTTGCCCTCAGAGTGTGGGATCAACTCTCCTCCGTCACGCTAATAGTGTAGGTGGTGGAGTTGATTACCGCTAAAACCCAAATAAACATCTTATCTTTTGATCATTTTTTTTTTCTGGGTGTGGTGCGAGATTTTCTTTGATTTTGGGTGAATGTGCATTTATGATTGATTTTTTAGTATTTTGTATTATTATTACTGTAGTGTGTGTTATATTGTGCAGTGATTTGTTTTCCCGTCTCCAGTTTCAGGGGAAAGACAGTGACCACTAGGGTGCTGTCTGTGGGCTTCTTTTGCTTTTCTTGATTTCTGCTCACTATTCCGGTCCTGTGTACCCTTTCATTTCCTTTTCACCCCCTTTTTTTAAAAATCTCTTAAACCTTCTCCTCAATAAGCTCCTATCTAGTTTTCTTTTCAACTTTTCATCTTTTAGGTAGGATTTCCGCTAGTTTGTGTTTCTTCCCCTCTTTTTAATTGTTTGTGATTCCTTTTGTTTGTAAATTTATATTTTATTTTTTGTATAAGCGGTACTTTGTTTTGTAAATTCGTTTGAAATTAAGTAAGAAAGAAAGACTGACAACAAGAACATTTGAGAACTAAACTTTATAAAGAATTTATTTTCAGAAAACTTTATTGTGTTTATTTCCTTTTTAAGGAAACAGTTTTGCATTAACTTCATTTTGTTTTCTAAATTCCAAATTGATGCAGTTGCAAATTATTTTGGAAAAATACATTCCTTGGATTTCATATTTACCTGTTTAAGTAAGCTGTTTTCTGTTTTATTCCGGAAATTGAATTCTTTATTTGTATATACTATAATTACGGTTTTGTGAAACATAACATTGTCATATATCGCCTTATTTTTATTCATACTTTTAATTGTTGGTGTTTATATCTGCGATTCATTATGGATGATTTTGATTTAAAAATGTTAAAACAAAGCGGAACGCTTGGTTTTGAGGAGAAAAACTTTCTAACAAAGTGCAACAATGCATAGATAGGGGAGACAGGCTAAGAGAAGAGAAGAAAGTCAAAGAAACTAGAAAGTGAAGAAAGGAAACTAGAAGAGAAGAAAATAGATTACAGAGGGGAAAATTTAAATTGAAGAAAAAAGACTACAGAGGAAGCTGAAGATAAAAAACGTCAATTTAAGTTGAGGCAGTTAGAACTAGAGATGATGCTGAATTAAAAGAATAAGGCATCAAGAGACCTCCACCAGTTCCACCAGTCGGTTCCCCAGCCGCGCCTCAACCAAAAGCGGCGTATATTCCAAGTTGCCGCCTTTCGAGGAAAAAACGGATGACATAGATAGTTTTCTTTTCCCCTTTGAAAATCCCCGCGACGTCTTGTGGTTGGCCAAAGGAAAAGTGGACATTTTTAATTGCGTCGTTGTTTAAGGTAGCGCTTTGGGCACTGTACCACTCACGGCAGCGAAACAAAATTTAACTTGGGATCAGTTGAAAGAAGAACTCCTCAAGAAATTTCAATGTTCTGCTGATCGTTTTCACGAACGTTTCCGTTCTGTGCGCCCTGAAAAAGGAGAATCGTTTTTCCCTCGTTTTTGTCCGTATGAGTCATTGTTTGGATCGATGGATCGATTTATCTAAAACGAACAGACTTTTCAGTCACTGCGAGATCTCCTTCTTAGAGAACAACTTTCCAGAGCGTGAGCAAAGATCTGCCACTTTCCTTAAGAAAGGCAATTGAAACGTGGAGGAATGTGTCAGATGGCTGTCAGTATTGTGTCGCTCACCCAGATAAGGGCCCTGGCTAGGAAAGGAGAATTTTTCCATCTTTGAGTCTCATGCGTCATGACTATCCCTCAGGACAGGGAAGTTACAGGAAAGGAAATCGTGGGGGCATTTTTGAGGGCCTCAAGGATATACCTATCCTAGGAACGGACAGGGATCTTTCCGCGGTTCGGTGACTTTCGTCAATACCATACTCACCGCCGGAAAGACCCCTTACTCCTCAGCAAACGTTCCGAGGTCGTGGACAACGACCACCACGTAGACCTTTGGGCCAGTTCGTGGCCAGAACAGAAGTTCACAAAATCAGTCAGCTGCCGATCAGACAATGCGCTGTTTCTTTTGTGATGGCAAGTTCCATCTGAAACAGAATTGCCCTTTCAGACCGGGTGATTCAAAACCCGCATTAGTCTCCACTGATTGTGAAGAAGGCCTTGTTTTGACACCAGATCAATCTGTTGATGGACTGGTGTTGGAAAACGGAGCCATCAATGGATTGCAGGCTTCGGTTTTGCGAGACACTGGTGCACCACTGCTGGTGTACCCGGGAATCTTTCGTGCTTCAAGAACATATCTCAACACTGTCCAAAAGTGTAGGTCGTTTGGGAGGCAAGATGTGAAAAAGTTTCCGCTGGCGAAAATTTCAGTCGACACACCGTACTACTCCGGCTTTCTTACGCCTGTTGTCATTAATAACCCCGTCTGCGACTTGAAATTGGGGAATTTGCCAGGTGTCGCTACAGTACATGGTGGTGCTGGAGGATCGTTGTAGTAAATGTGAGGGACTTCTCACCCCCCAAATCCGGAGATCTTGCGGGGGAGCACATGACGACAGCGCCTAAGGCCCAATCACATGATCGAGGATGCTCGGTGATGACATCGTGCCATCCCATGCGACGTTCCTATTCATAGACCCTACGGGCGATTGCATCACGAGGGTTGCAATCAACTGTAAAAAAAAATGTAAACAACCAAACAGACTGGTTTTAAACGACTGTGTTGGGGTTTGCGCGTATCCCCAAAGGGTGACATCACATGAAAAAAAAGACAGTCAGTTCCCTTGGGCCAA
>JAFLJL010002867.1:0-22500 GCA_018398815.1 Conus ventricosus
TGGAAACCCTTCGGTGATCTTTCTGAGACTCTTTCACCCTTCATCAAGTTTACAGTAAATACTCTTTTACTAAATACCCTTAAATCCTTTTAAAACTTGAGAACGGGTACATTAGCACCGATCTGTATACGAAACAGACCAATGCCCATGCATACCTACATTTTAAATCTTGCCATCCACGCCATTGCATAAATAATGTACCTGCCAGCCAGTTTTTACGTTTACGGCGTATTTGTTCCAATATGGCAGATTTTAAAACTAACAGTGAGACATGATTCAGCACTTCCTACGCCGTGTTACCCCCTTTCCATCCTTCTAAGAGCTAGGCAGAAAGCAGAAAACACCCCTAGACTGGATACATTAGAATACAGGTCTAAAAGAAAAATTCCAGAGTACCTTTAGTTGTGACACATAATCCTTTAAACCCCCACTGCGACCCTGGCTGAAGAACAACTACCGGTTCTGCACAATAGTACTAAGATGAGAAAGGCTGCACCATACCACCAATTGTGGGGAAAGGAACTGTAATTCTCTGAAAACATTTTAATGCCCTCTGCCCTACCATTCTCAGTTGCAGCCCAATGTGAAACAGGATGCTATAAATGCTTGAAAAAATGTGTAATATGTGTAGAACACATGATGCAAGGTAAATATTTTACTAGTTCCAGAACTGGAGAAAAGTTTACCACAAGAGACAAACTGGACTGTGAGAGCAGTAATATCATCTATCTGTTATTCTGTGATAAATGCCAACATGCACAATACGTGGTGAAACTAAACATTCTCTGAAAACAAGATTCTACCAGCATAGATCAAATATAAAAAAGAACACCGGTACCTTAGTCACTCGACATTTTAATCCAAATGACCATTCTCTGACTGGCATGAAATGTATTGTAATAGAAGAGTGTGGGATCTTAACCTCAATTCAAGGCTTAAAAAAGAACCATTCTGGATCCACAAACTAAACACTTTATTTCCTTTGGGCCTCAATACTTTGGAGGCATAATTGTCAGTTTCCTTCTTCTCCCTTCCTTCCTCCCCCCCCGCCCCCCCTCACCTGTCATCTTAATTTATTCTATGTATCTATTTAATCATCACAGTTTGTGTCTACTAAAAAATTTTTTTTTTATTCATAGGGCTCCACGCAATACTATTTCAATGTAGATTTAATCTCTTTTACTGATTAAAGTAAGTGAGTGGGGTGAATGAGTGTGTGTAAAGTGAATATGTAAGTGTGTGAGTGGGGGGGGGGGATGAGTGGGATGACTCATTTTCTATTCTATATGTTCATTTTTTACATATGTGTACTATTTTTCTGCCATTCCGTCCTATTGGGCATCTCTTATTTGTGTGGAAGTATGAATCAGACTTGTGTCTTGCAATGCACCTTCTTATCTCTCTGTTTTGTTATATTCATTCGTGCCCCCCCCCCCTCCCCACTTTCCCCCCCCCCTCCCGCTTTCCGCCCCCCATTTTTTCCACAGTGACAACCGAACCCCCCACTTCCTCTCTCACTTGTTCAACACCCTCCCCCCCCCCCCCCAACCTCCTCCATCTCGTCTCTCTTCCTCTCTCTATCTCTGCCTTGTTGGCCTCCCTGATCCCTATCTGTAACCCCCTACTTCCATCTCTCTCTCTCCCTCTATCTCTACTCTCTCTCTCATCTCTCTCTCCTCTCTCTCTCTCTCCTTTTCTCCTCTCTCCATCTTTCGCATGCCTATCACACCACCCCCCCCCCCCCCTCCCCACGTCTCTCTTCCTCCCTCATTGCAGTCTGTCTGCCTACCTGGTTTACTCTCTCTTTCTCCCTCTCTCTTTCCCCCCTCACTCTGTGCCTCTCCAAGAATGTTATATATGTTCTTCACGACCACCCCATGTTTATTTTGCACGAAAATCCCCATTTTCACATACACATCACGTCCATCCACATACAACTTTGGCCAATATTAACACTGCTTCACACTAAGATTAACACCCCCAAAACCGCCAAAAATTAGACGTTATAGCAACATTAAACGGGGCATACGTGCTAATAAGATTGGTGATCGTGACAAAGAATTTACATTCACATCCAGAGCATAAAATCACATATATATGGTTTGACAGTTCTTATGCAACCTCTAACCGGCCAGCCGCGTGCAAATTAATATTTGAACACCGCCATTGTTTTTTTGGCACATCCGTTGCACAGGAGCTTGCAACCTCACGCTTGGGCAAGGGAGTAATGATGTCAATTTACTTGCCGGCTGGCTGGAATCACGTGACATTCTGTGTTTTGTCTGCAACTGGAACAGCCCGTCCGTAATTTCACTTGGAGGTGTTGAACAGTGAACACAGTCGTGAAAAAGTGATTACTTCACAAACTTTGGTTTCTGCTGATTGATATTCTCGGATGTATTTCTTCAGATTTTATCTCCTACATCTTCAGAATTAGCTCAGAAATTTTTGAATCGCAAGTAGCACCACCAAAATGAAACGAGAATAGTGGTTAAAACATAGATTGAAATTTGTCCTTCCTACGCTCGGAGACTGAGAGAGATATCTTGTTGATATTTCCCATACATTTCTAAATTCACACTGTTGGACTGTCTTTTTTTGAATTCTTTAACATGAAAACGGAGATTAAAACCATGTTGAAAGCATGAGAAGATCAGGCCCTATTGAGTTTTAGAAGGCAGTGTTAATTGTTCCCTTGACTGAACAGCAACAATCTTATTAAAAATGGCGGAACTGATCAATAATACTAGTCAGTTCACTCACTGCTACAGCAGTGCCGAAACGCCAACTGACTAATTTCAATAATACCCCTGAGGAACCGCAGACTATGGAGCAACTGGAAATAGGTCGCGCCACTGCCTGTACGCTGATATAGGCCCAACATATTGACATTTTTGTTCTACTCTGTTAAACGGTGCACCGCCGAGTTTCTAGAGACTGAAATAGGTCCGCTACAGCAGTGGCACCGATATAGGCCAACTAAGTATTGACTTTTTATTTTGTTGTTTGAGGCTTCGCTGTTTGTCTGCTGCTTCAATCTTCACCTCTTCGTCGTTTTTTGCTCATTAGGCGTCTATCAGACGGCCCGCTGAAGAACATAAACAGAACCTGGATTATTGATTCAGGACCGATAAGGGCTTTTAGCGCGTCTCGAATTTACTCATTTCAAGTGTGAACCACAAAAATCTCCTTCACACTCCCCTCAACGACCTCCCCTACTATTGTGTGTGTTTGATTGTTTTTGTTGTTTGTTTTGTTTGTTTTGTATGTGTTTGTTGTTTTTTGTGTGTGTTTTGTGAGTGTACGTGTGTGAGAAAGAGCGTTCTGCCCTACATAGCAAATGCAGGTAATCCAGCCAAAAAGGCCTGCGTATTGAATTAACATAGTTTATTAAACCACCCCCTGCCCACTCACTGCACATATATAACTTCTTAATTTCTTACACATTTAAACGCCACGGACTGAGTCCTCCCTACTTTTCGAAAATTATCTTCTACCTTCACAACCACTTAATACATCAGAACAAGAAACCTGGCTTTCCCATATGATTAGCTATTTTTAACTCCCATCATTTATATACCCCTCAAATATTTCTTTAAACTGGCTGTTTCCGTCAAAAATATATAACATATCATAGCAAAACCCCGCCTAAATTGATGGCAGTGCTCTAGAACTGTGATGTGATACCCATTAAACAAATAAGTATCTGTTTTTAACTGTTGTAAATGTACTACAACATTGGTTTATAAAAATCACTGATCACTGCCTAATACTCATAAAACCGCTTATTTTAAGTGCATATGTGTTTTAATATGATATGTTTTCACCACTAATCAAAAAGCCTAAAATTCGAACAAGGCTCTAGACAAACGTACTCCTTTTTCTTGAAGTTCTGAAAATTCATAGTAATTATAAGATTTGCCTCATTAATTTTTAAATTAATACTAAAATTGCTAAATACTTCCTTAAAGAAACAAAAGTTGTAGTAACCAATCAGTATTTTTAATGTTTTTAAATAATTGCCTTGTATCGTCCATACCATCCACCCATTATTCTTATCTATTTCAGATATGTTAAATCATTTTACTTAAAACCAATTCTTTAAGAGAGCAATCATACACTCCCCGCGCCTATTGATAATTTCATGCGTTAAGAACACACGCTCGTTGTGTTTTTTATATAGATGTACATCTTTTTTTATAACTATTTAAAAAATTAATTAAAAAAATGGTAGCTTTGAATATATTGAACCATCTTCTTACAATGGTTAGGAGCGTTAATAACCCCCAAATCTTTGGACTTCAGTTTACTAACCATTGCAGTAGATGTATCATAAGCTTCCAAGTGACTTGTAAACCTACAAACATAGAATTTAAATCCGCCAATAAAGATGACAGAGGCCTCAGCATGACATCCCACCCCATGGCTTTTTCCAGAATCATTTAAATTTGGCATTTACCTTGCCAACTACTGCTGCGGTGTTTCATATGCAAACCATTTAAACCACCCTAACTTTTATAAGGTCAGTTATATACTTTCAGTTTATTACCATACAGAGAATACTAACGAACTACAAGTGCCACACCTAACGAAAACGCGTTTTTTCCATTTAAAACAGCCCGAATTGTGACATAATGCATATGACAGAACTGCAACGAATTTACATTGATCCTTCAACTGATTTTAGGACAAAAGTTAGACACGCAATCATGAGGCACATTGATTTGTGGGGCAACGAAGAATATAATGATGACTATACTGCCCTCCACAAGACCTCATCCAATTAAAACACCAAACAAGTTCGATAGGGTCAATTAACAAAAACATCCTAATGCTGACAACCATTAACTAATAAAAGTAACAGGCCTAACAATCCAGTGCAACTTAATGACTCCATAAGGACATACTTTGGTGTGTATTAGACGCAAGCACAGAAACCAAATCATAGCATCGGGATTCAATCTACAGCTTGGACGCCAAAAACAATTTCTAGTTAATTTAGAAGATGCTATAACACTGCTGTTTGATTTTACGCCTGCAGCATACAAAGTATCAGACGTTCTTGCACAAAGCTAGTCAAAGGTTGACTATGTTGTAGGTTATGAATATACATGCTACCCTCTGACCTTAACTACAATTGGCATGATACAGAATTATAATAACGAAAAACCACCATAGCTGGGACGACCACAAGACTTAGACAACAATAAATGTTAAACACAAGGCCCGCCCCATCCATTTTAAAAGAATACCAAGCCCTAAGAAGCGATCCAGTTCTAAACACCCCAGAAAAGCGCACCCACAAGCCAGAATTCATCCAAAAGCACTCCACCTTTAAAGTGACTCACACTAACCGTCACACTACGAAAGACAGCCCTTGTTTTATTTTAACTTTTACTGGATAGCTATACTTTATTCACTAAAAAATTAATCCAGCAAGCGAGCACTCCTAACGTCCACAGAAGGTCGGCCATGTAACCAGCAACTTGCCTATAGTAAGACAAAACCAACTAACAACACCCAATTAGTATGCTTTAGGCGCCAACTCTTAATAGTTTCTAGATGATCACTTGTTTTCTAATCCAAACTTTTACGAGGCTGAGCGTTGTGAGGCGCTACACTGGCCCAGTTTGGTTGCACTACCTGTTAAAGCCTAAACGAAGTGGTAGAGATAGCAAAACCCATCAGCAGTTATAAGCTAACTATTGTTAATCCCCCAGTTCCCTGAACAGAGTCCTTATTCTTTTCTGCTACGTAGTATTTTCATAATATTCTTTTATAGTTTCTCTACATCTGTCATGTTTGTATGCTAGAGCTGCGCTCAGTTTAGCAGACAAGCTCTAAAAAAACTTACCCTATTTCCTAATAATCCTGTAATTTCTCCTCTGTATTCTCTATCCCTTTTTCCTGCTTCCCATAGGGGTACATCGGCATCACGAGTTAATTTTTCTGCTTCTAACTTTCTATCTAGCTTATAAGTTTCTGCTAAGGATTGAGATTAAATGCTCCCTTATGTTAGTAAAAGCACCCTTAAACCCCGGATCCACCAAAGGCAATGGAGAATCTTCAATTCATTTTAATTGTGTCTCTCATTAAAACTCGTTTCAATTTCTGCTATTAGTTTCATCTGCTGTTCGATTTTATTCTTGAAGAGGTATTTTTTTTGTATTTCAAATTGGTTTGCAACACTTCCCCAAGTTTCTGTACAAGCAACAGCCTCAGGGGCCTTAAATCGACAATAAAGTTTAATTGCCTTTGCAACAACAGAGATCTCTAAGAATAGTGGCCCTGCTTAACAAACTGGTAGGGTCTGTTTGCAGTAACCCGCACACCTCTTTCCTTTACTGAGTTCTTACATACAAATATTATTTTATCTGTTGAAAAATTAGAAACACTAAGCGCTCCTGCTGCTCTCGCCCATATGGCCAAATAATGATTCCACTCTATCTAGCAATTGTATTGCTTAATCCGCTCCTTGCCTCTGCTGCTTCCTTCAGCTCTTCTTCAATGAAGACCTAGTTTCATCTTCATCTTCTCTTCAATAAGGTTCAATCGCGGTCAAAATCTTCATCCATATTTTTTTATTTATATTCTTTTTGTTTTCTAAAAAAATGAACTCATACAGTGTGAACCTTTACCATACAAAAAAGAAGAACCCCATGGCGTGAACGTTAAGGAGACTGGGTAATTAGTGTAAATACTCCATCAACAGTAGCAGCCTGGACAAATTTAATAGTTAAGTTCTCTGATCTTGGCGCTGACGATGTTATACTATGCCAGGCACCGCTAAACTATCATTCTAAATAATATTACATCGACAGACCTAATGCTACTTTTGTGCTAATATGGGTAGGGCTATCGTTAGTTCATATAGTAAATCAAACTGGAGTAGAGAAGTCTTTGTCTAAACGAGGCAGACATTTTTGCCCCTCTATTCTGATCTATGTTGCCTAAAAAAGAAAGGAAAGAGAAAGTTATCAAGAATACAAACCCAAACGCCTCAAGCACAGGCTAAAGCGAGGTGCAAAGGATGAAGGTAAAGATGAGGCATAGCAAAGCATTGCAACAGATTCTCAACCCACGAATTTTGAGTGTTAAATACACAATGCCAAATTACCAAGGTGCACTAAAAAAGAAAACTATCTATGACTGACTTTAATCCTACGATTCTGTTGTTCTGATCTGAAACCCTTTAGCTACATACCCGTCATCGGACATTCGCTTATTGAGTTGTTACTAAACCCCGTACTGGCCAGAACAATCTTAACCCAGTATAAAAAATAAAACAGTTATTTATTATGAAAGAGTTTATACACGAACCATTACAGAAAATAGAAAAAAGCCGAGAAACTCTCTGGTAACATACATCTAAATCAGTCTCTGAATCTTTAAAAGGAATTTTGTTCTTGTTTACTAGGACAACTCCTTTTCAGAGAGAATCAACGTTTTATAATCCAAAAAGTAAAGTTGACTGATGAAATAAAAGTGTAAGTCAGATCAGTAGTATAGCGCGGTCCTTTTACCCTCACCCACAACTTTTGATGAAATAAGAAAGATGTTCTCTGGAGGTAGCAAAATGGATCCTACAGTTATCGTGGAATGTAAAAAACTTCGCCTTTATGATGAAATGCTCGAAGGACTACTTAATAAGTAAATATGGCTGTGATTGACTTTAAGATCCACATTTGACACAGATTTTTGGAAGCGGAAGAAAAAAGGGCAAGATGGAAAAAAAATAAATAATCACAAGAAGCAACGAAACGTCCAATAAAAGTATTTTTTTATGATTTGCCGCCCCTTAAACATTGAAAAAAACAGTTAAAAGACCGCTTGTTAAAATCAGAAGAAATATTCTAATAAAAACAGACGATACTTGACGTTTTCTCCCCAAAGATCCGCACTGCTCTCTTATCTGCGGGATACTGGTTGTGGAAAACTGTCCCCTTCGTACTTAAATGGTTACAACCACTATACAGGATTCATTACGACACAATGTTATATTTCTGCACAACCATTAAGCACAACAAGTCTTTCAAAGAAAGAGTTAATAGGACAGACCGAGAATATATTTTAGTTATCCTATCGACAAACTGAGCGACTGTTTAGAACAATACTATAGACGATTTTGATGGAATTGAAACACTGTTTATTATTGAAGACTGATTTCAGCCTGAACGAGACATTGTTAAAAAAAAAAAAAGCTCTGTCAAAGTAGCCTTTAGCGGCCAGCCACGCCTTAGTTTATGTTTGCTCATAACTCAAACAATACAATGCAGTCTTAAAAGACTTTCGATCGCAGATTAAAATCTCGTATTATTTTACACTAAGGACATAGATAGTTTAAAGAATGTTTAGAGTGAAAATTATATAATAAGGGACAAAGGTGACTAAAAAAAATAAAGTGCGTAGAAAAATCTAAGCACGCTAAGCAAATCTTACTGACTGAACCCGCCAGTCCAATACGTTGTTTAATGTAGAATGTTTATTATTGGTTCTTAAACTATTTGTTATTATATTTGTTTATTATAAAAAAGAAGTCTCGAGGGCCAGAATCAAAAGCGGCAGCTAGCCCTAAATGCACTGCAGTAGAGCTACAAGAACTAGCAACAAACTTGATTTGATTAAATAGGTGCCAAGAAATGATTATGGATTATGTGAAAATACAGATGACGTGGTGTTAAAAACAACCAGAAATTGAAGACAAAAAACGGCAGCAGCATCCTGCCCCTAAAGAGATAAAATTTAAGAGCAAACATTTGCAAACTGAATACAAACGTCAAAAAAGAGAGAATGCTTGGGCGTTGCGTCCTGAAATTGACTGGAATTTAAAGATTGAAACTACGAAGCCCTAATGTATACTACATAAGAAAAACAATTTTAAGAAAAGGCTCGAATGCAGGCCCATCTTGTTAGCTTGTTCCAGGAACACAACCTAAAAAACAGTATTGAAATAACTAGGCAGGGTTCTGAATAAATGTACAGAGAAAGAATACTTAGCTGAAGTTGGGGGCGACACCGTTCGGCTTTAATTTACCCCCAACGCAAGAATCACAATCCTAGGCAAATGACGATGATTTTTTCGCTTATTTATTACTCATAGGTAGGGCTATACTAGTTTGCCAAACATGCCTTATTAGAGGCATACAAAAAAGGCTTGAAAACATGGATGCCCCTTTTTAAGCTCGTTATTGTTATTACTAAAACAAACGGAGATGAAATATTCGCCCTTGCTTCATCTGACAAAGGGTTACTGTGAGGTTGACAAGACAAACTAAAACAGGACTCTACTTTTAATTTCCTTAAGTATGTTATTTTATTGCGTTTTACTCTTGATAAGGTGGCTGCAGAAGGATTACTAGAAAAATATATAAGATTAATTAATAAAAATAATCTTAATACAAAATGAGGTTCAACATTAGTAGAGCAAATAACTGAACTTCAAAAGGAAATAGAAACGACTTGGATAGTAAGAGTTACTAGAAAGAAATATTCTAAAGCTTTAAATACTCTTTCTTATTAATTACTGGCTCATCACTTAGCTACGTAAGTGCTGGGTCTGGTGTTGCTCTTTTAGCCACAGTGTCGGAGCGCCAGCCTCTTTAAGCATTATTGTCTTGGCTATTTTAGGGATAGGAGGCGCCCTGTCTTGATTGTAAGCGGCTGTTTTAAAAAAATTAAGTCCTAAATTACAAAAGCACACTGCCATTGTACGCCCTAGCATCGGCAAAACTTTGCTCATTAAGATTAAGAATAAGCAAATCATTACAGGATGAAAACATTACGGACGAAGAATTTCAGAAGCTTATGGCTGATGGTGAGGATTATAGATGACAAAAAATTGAACTTCAAAAGGAGTGGAGAAAGACTTTTTCTTCGCGACAGGTAGACGCTGATGCAATTAAACAGAACATTGAAAAACAAACACACGATCGGTTAAACCCAAAATAGAGCAAAAAAAATAAGTTTAGCAAAAAAATAAATACTATTTTTTTGTTAACTCACTGTGTTTGGCGGGACAACTTGCAACTCTTCACGAACAAACGATCTTTTCGGTGCAGGCCTTTTAGACGTAGTAGCGCCGCTAGAAGAGAGAGTCTCTCTTAAATAATACACCGGAGGTCTGTTTTCATGATTATTTCAACTTCATAATACGTCTACGCTCCATATAGATCTGTGGCTCTAATTCTAACATCACCCTCTGCCTCTCCAGGAGCATACAAGTATCTTACTTTTAGTCCAAACGGTAGGAGTTTTTGATTACCTTGCCCATCTTCAGTAATGCTATTTTTATTTTAATTTGATTGCGTTTACTGGTTTCAACCCTGTTTCTTTAAATTCTTCATTGTTCATGGCACGTAAGACTGATGGCAATCTCCTAACCCATTCTGTGTTGCGCGTTCTGTCCATAATTTCTCTGTGATATTGATAGGTAAACAGACGTTCAGCTAGATTCTTATTAAAGTTTTCTACTAGGGCTTGCAATCGATGGTTGCCTGGATCCCTCTCCTAACTGTAACATGATGTTTTAAAACCAGTTGATTTACAGAACCTTTAAACTCTTTTCCATCATCAACCTGGATCATTCTAGGATACTTTAATGACCTCGCATGTATATTTGTTGTAAAGCTACAGCCACAGCAGTTGAGCTTTTATCTGTTAAAGGCTCAGCGTCTTTATATCTTGAAGCCATGTCAACAACTGTCAGAGCATACTTAAACTTTTTTCTTCTTATTTTATCATGTGAAGATACAGCAAGTCCATCTGGTGGGGGTCATAGGAACTGAATTAACAAATCTAGGTCTTATTATCTTTTGGGGGCGGGCAATATATTGCCAAATTGCTTGTTTTGAAAGCCAGTCTTTCGCATCTGATTCAGACACTCTAGCGGCTTTACTCAGTTTTTCAATAGCAGTCTTTCCTTTCCAATACCCTTTAGGAGAATAATATATTTTGTGCTTATCCATAAGAAGGACTGTATTTTAATTAGATTTTAAATTGTTTGTGCAAGAATATAGATTGCCCCATAGCACCCACAATAAAACCAATTTCTGCTATTTTCTGTTCTTCTGATGGTTCATAAAAGTCAGATAGTTCTGGCGGTGGCGATGTTAGAAACGTCTTTCCTGTCACTAAGTAATACTCATTCATTGCCTCATCAACGTATGTAAATGTGTGCTCTGCATGTCCCTGTTCCCTTAACTTTTATTAATAAAGTCTAAGTGAGCAATTCGCCTTTTCTCATAAGGTCTCTTGCTTTGGCTAAATCTTCCATTGCCTTGTTATGTCTTGCTCTTTCTTCGTCGGACCGCAATTTACTAAACATATAATTGCTTCCAGAGAAGGCTAAGGCATTAACAATAGCTCCTCCTACCATCATAACTACTCCTGCCATCTTTTTATAAATTAATATTTTCTAGATTAATCTTTCTATGAACTAACATTTTCTGGGATAATATTCTGTGCAACAAGAAAGTCTTTTGAGGCAATCCCTGCAGTGATTACAACTATAACCTTAACAACTCCTCAATGTCTAACCTTCCTAGATCCGCCGGCTTCATTTTTAAACATGTTTTTGCTAATACGCTATAGCCTATACTAAGGCCGCTAATTACAGCAGAATGGTAAATCGTATTGATAATCTTTTTTTCACTCATCTTTTTATTAACTAAAAAAATAATTAAAATAATCATAATACGAAAGACTGTCTATGTGCTTTTTAATCAGATAATCTTTTGTTGTTAAAGCTAAAAATAAAGTTGCAACTAGTTTTGGCGAATCTTCTATCTTTCCCATGTTGGGCGGTTTATTCCTAACAAGCATTTTGCAAGGGTTGAATAAACTATAACACCAACGATAGGCACTGCATAATTAACCATAAACTCATGGTTTTAAAAGTATTATATTATTTTTTATTGCTTTTTAAAATGGATTGTGACGAACTATTAAAGTGTGAGGAGCAGGCAGACTACTCCGTAGACAACTGTCATAAAGAAAGATTATACTCTCTGGCCGCGTGTGGAAAAACTAAACAGTATTTAGGTGTTGAACTAAGTATTGAACAGATTCAGCAACTGTCTACATCAGACGTTGAGAAGTACTACGTTAGGTACGAAGCACAGCTAGGGTCAAAAATGGTTAGATCGGTGGGTCAGACAATGATTAGTCTATATGCTAAGTTAGTAAGTAAGATGGCTCCGGTTGATTCAGAAGAGATTTAAAATACGACTTATCACAAGATCCGTTTTAAACAAGTCCCTAGAAACTCTCGCATGTGACATGTACTACAGATTTGGGACTATGTTATGTCCATTCATCATGGGATTAATTACTTTTAATCATATTAATTTTGATCAAATTAAATTTAATCACAATAAAAAAAATGAGCGAGAAGACCGTCCGCAGAATGCGCCACAAGTGAATGTCCCACAGGTGAATGTGCCACAAGTGAGTAATGTTACTAAAACTAAAAATCCTGGACGTATTGAAGCTGGGCGTAAACTAGCTGAATGGAACAGACTGCAAAAAGCAAACCAATCAACAAAACAAAAATTATTACATAGTAATACAACATCACCACCAGCAACAACACACCCAATTAACAAAAACACAATCACAAACAAACGATAAGATGTATTATTATGTATTGGCTGCTGTTGTTGTTGGTGGGGGGGGGGGGGGGTTTTAGCATACAAATGTCTAACGCCATACTTAGCAGCAAAGTCACAAACCCCCACAACCCCAGTAAAAAAAGAAGAAGAAAAAACAACTTCTGCAGAAAAAGAGCAACCCTCCCGTTTTAAACATTTCTATCTAATAGTTTTAAGAACTAGATAATAAGTACAAGTTAAAAACTAGAATAAAGTACAAGTTAAGGTTAGTTATAAAAGTTTTTTAATTAAGTGCAAGTAATTACAAGTTAAGTGTAAGTAAATTATAAGTTCTTGTCAAGTTAAGTGTAAAGTAAATTATAAGTTCTTGTCAAGTACTAGTTAGGCTTTTTAAATAAGTTCTTGTTAGGTTTTTAAGTTAAGTCTTGTTGGTTATTAAATAAGTTCTTGTAGGTTTTTAAATAAGTTCTTGTTTAAGTCAGTTAAGTTAAATCTTTTTAAAGTTCTCCATTGCCCTACAGCTTATGCTAAATCATGATGGACGTTAAGTTCTCTTGTTGCAACCGCCAGACGAATGCAGGCGGGAAATCTATACAAATCTTAATAAATGTTAGTCGAAACCGCCCAGAGAACGTGTTCAAACGAGTCACGAGACAAAAACTCAACGCGTTTCGACTCTTAGGTCTTCGTTGGTGATAATAACTGAAATAAAACACGAAAATTCACTTAGCTTTGATCGCTTCAAGATCGCTCAGGCAGGGTTCAGCGCAAGAAGGCTTCTTTGCGCTGAACCTGCCTGAAGCGATCTGAAAGCGATCACAGCTATGTGTTGTTAGTTGTTGCTATTCGTTAGTTATCACCAGACGAAGGACTAAGAGGTCGGAAACGCGTTGTGTTTGTTCTCGTGACTCGTTTGTCCAAGTTCTCTGGGGGGGGGGGGGGGGCGCGTTCGCTACTTTATTTACGATTTGTAAGTTCTATTGTTAATTGTTAGAGACGAGTGATTTCTTGTTACTAGCAAGTTGTGGTTTTTTGATGAAGAGTAAGGAGTAAGCGCCAGATTTAAACATTTGTGTGATGAAAATACTGTGTTTTCAAAGAGAGCTATGCTTGTAGTTATCGTGAGGAGATATTTTTTTTTTTTGACAAATTCTTTACTTTATTGCCCTTAGCCTTCTTCATTACAGAAGTCTGGCTAGCAAGCTATACATCTACGACCGCAAACCACTATTCTTGATAACTGTCCATTAAGTTCTCCTTAATTCTTTCCATTACTTTCTTGTTCCAGTTGAATGTAAGGGACTGTCTTTGGATATAGTCGCATGGATTGTGTTCCATCATTAAGCTCCTTTAGCCACTTCGTTTCTATATCCTTATTGAATGTCTTCTGTAGGGAGTCGCTAGAATTAAACTATAGTGTCTGTATAAAGAAATCTTGCTTCTGGGTACGCGGTTTTAAAGTAGTCGTACAGAAATTCTAACATCAATAACTTTGACAGTTCTAATACGGTGAGCCGAATTTAAACAACTGGCTTGTCCAACTTAACATCCTTTTTCTTCATCATAATGCCAACTAGGCTGTCGTTTAAATCTTTAAAGTCTTGATAGTTAGGTTTAGAGGCAAACTTAATTGCTTGGTTTCTTTTGTAACTAATTTGTACATCTTACGGTTTGTGTGGATTTTCCATTGTTTTGCCAAACAGTGTTGTTCATCTGTTTTAAAGAAGTTCTTTTTCTGAAGCATCAGTGGCCTGGGTTCTTCTAGATCAGTTTTCTTCTTGGAGTATGGCCTATAAAGGGACTCTTGGTCAAAAGCAAAAGGATTCTTATGAACAGCAGTCAGGTTTCAATCCATGTCTTAAGTAACTGTATCAGTCTGTTATGGCACACTATTTAGTTTTGTTGCAGAAGGAAGATTGGGTACAAGTTTAGGAGGTTCGATAGGACTATCTTTATTCTTTCTGCGGATAGGTGGGGGGTAATCGTTATGAAGATCGTGTAGTTCATAAGGTTATTCTAAGTTACTTCTAAAATAAAACCTTACTGTTGATCTGACGGTTCAAATGCCCAACCACTTTAATGCCCCTTGGATCTATTTGTACATGTCCTGTGTACTCCTGAAGTTACGTATGGAAAGCGGCTGGCTAATTGCCCACCCTGTACAGATTGTTGGCGTCTAAGTACATTAAATAGTTAGTGGTTAAGTTGGTTCCTAGTCGGTCCTAAAATACTTGTTGTTGGCTTTGGAGTAAGGATGTGAGGCCTTGCTAAGACTTCACACTCCCCTTAATCATTCTGGAAGAGTGTGGGAAGTTCAGAATTTAGTCATTCTGGATGGTTTTGACTTTAGAAAAAGCCGTCCAAGAAAGGCCAGCGCACGAGATGTTAATGTGATGTGTCTAAGCTGTAATGTTTCATGCATTTAGTTCTGTAATTCTGAAAGACGGTCTGCTAATTAACACACGTTCAGCAATAGATACTGATCATGATAAATCGCCATTGTATTCACAGTTGTAAGCTGTCCAGGCTTTTCTGATCGTTATTATATTCAGAATCAGTTTTGTTCTTGCTCTAAGACTAAAAAAGAAAGCGCCTTTAGGAGGAAGTGAGTCTTCATCCAACCTATCCCACGAGTTCATGTAATCATAAGGATAACTCCTTGCGCACTAAAAGATGGATTCAAAGTATTGTTTAGTTTTATTGGTTATAGTATTGTAGAGATCCTCCTGACTAACTAATCTAAAACTCCGTCAGATGTGGGCAGAGTCTAGAAGGATAAACAGTCAAGGAGTTTAAAAGTCTGTACTGTTCTGAAGATTTGCAATGCAAGGTAACCTCTTTTATTCAGGAAAGTCACTGCTTGCATGATGATGAAATGAGAATTCGTAAACCTCGATGTTATGAAAGAAGAAGAGATAGGCTGTTTCCATGTCGTAGGGTTCAACTTAGTTGAAGATTTCCAATTGTTGTGCGCAGCCCCTACTAAATTTCAGCTAATGTGATCGTGGTCTCTCACTGTGACCACCTTATAATTTCGGTTACATATCCAACAGTGTGTAGATGAGTCATAAACGTTCTTGGTATTCAGGGAGTCATAACAATGTCTGAACGATATTTAGTTGGTTGGAGGTGTTAGTGATTACGAAGTTTATCTGCTCCTAAAATTTTACTAGCGCGTTGGGCCTTCTCTGTAATCTCTGGGTGTGGGTGTTCGGTCCGGTCTGACTAACAACAATAAACGCATAAGGAATAGATCTGATGGTGGGTTAATAATGGTTGTTTTTTGTTCTTGCTGTTGTGGGCCATAGTACTGTGGCAAGATGATTCTCAGTCAGACATAAACCACGTCGGGCTCTTTCTGCATTTTGTGTTGTAAATTTTTAAAACTAACTTTAGACCTGTTTTTTAGGAGGTGTGGAGTTGGGTTTCACAGTTACACAAACTTTTCAATGAAGTTCTATGGACTGGCTGCTGCTTCTATAGTGGGGATTCTGACCAAACACCTTCTACCAAGTATCTTTTTCGCATTAATCTTTGATGTAAAACCATAAGTCTGCTTTATTGTTCTGATTAATACTATAATGGCTATTAGGGCCCCGTCTGTAAACAGTATCAAGTTATATGTTTGTCAAGTGGTTTGCTAAAGTAGGGCGTTGGGTGGAAACCTTAGAGGCACTAGATTGGCTTTACAGACATGTGGTATTAGTTTTACAGTGATTGGTGTTGTTTTGCTCTTCAAACTGAAATATATTTGATTACTTACTGGAAGGTATGTTGTCAAAGTTCAGCTCTTGCTTATATGTTCATTAATTGGAAATCTGTTTGCTGATTTTTGACAGGAGTAGATGCGCGCTAATACAACACCACATTTAAAACAATGTTTGTCAGATTATGTGATGTTTAAACTGCCTCGTTTTAACTCTAACTCTTTTTGGAATAGAAATGTAATATAATAATTGCCAACTATAGGAATAGAACTTGTTTGCCTCATTAGATTTCAAGGGGACTGTTCTTCAGACCAAGCCAGAGAAACCCTTAACTTTGCTCTCACTTGCATGATTAATCGTGTAGCATTGTAGTCAGCCCACAGTATTGTTAGAGTTAAAGTCGTGATAAGCTGATTACTTTTCTGGCCTTGTTGAAACCCAGACTGGCATGTTAGGTATCATCAGGACGTTATATAATCCAATCAGAAACGGGCAACAACACTTTTATGGCGGTTCGCGTTTTGAGAGAACTCTGGAATTTTAGAGCTATAGCAAGTGCCACGCTTTCATGAACATTTTGGGTTAATATTGTCCTTGTCTTACTTCACTAACTTATGCTTTATTGTTTGTCGCTGCTAAATATTTCTTCATCGTAATATAGTTTTTCTGTCCTTGGAATTTACTTGTGGTCGTCATTTTAAAACCAAGATAATATGTACGTAAATTAAAAATAAATGTATAAAAGTAAGTAAAACAAGCCTTTTTTTCTTCACCCAAGCGTTGCTGAACTCTTCAAGGACATGTTCAACCTTACAATAACACCCGCTATTTTTAGCTTTTCTGAATCACTACAAGTCAATGCTCATCACTTTGATGGCTTCGTCAAATAGTTCACTATGATCTTTTATTATATAGTTTACTCATTCTCAAAACCAGATTCACTGAAAATCAATGTTTAACGCTTTCTTGTCTCGTTTTAAATAGTTCATTACACTTTTTAAATCAGATACATTGGAGTTCGGCAGCATTTTATATCTTAAATATTATAAAATAATTAAATTGTTAATTCAACTGTTATTATAGGCTTTCTAATCTGATTTTCATTTAAGCGAATAGCTTACTACTCCTTCAGCGACGGTAGAAACATCCAAACATCCATAAAATCAGAATCCATATATCAATTTTAAAATGCAAACAATTTATAGCTGTTGAGGCCAAGAATCTGTTATTTGCTGATGGACTTCTTCACTCTTGGTTGATATTATGTGAACTTAAAAAGATCAGTAATTGATTTTTTAAACTGCTCCTTAACACTTCTCTATAAAGCCTTCCAATTTTCAACTGTGAAGTAAATAAGTAAGCTTACTTTACACTTGACTCAGGCATTCCATTTTTTAAACCAGATTAATTATAAATTAAAAATAATAAATAATATTAATTGTAAATCAGTTGTTATTCATTGTCTTTTCTAATCGTACAACCTGATCTTCATTAAAGCGAATAGCTAATCCTTCAGGGGCAGTAGAAACAGTTAGATTAACATCTTCAGGAGCTATATTATCAACTAATATGGCAAATAGCTTTACAACTGGTGGGGGCCAAGAATCTGGTATTTTACTGATGGCTTGCTTTCACGCTTTCTCGCAGTCTATTCGATTA
The DNA here is from genome assembly GCA_018398815.1 of Conus ventricosus. Lineage (NCBI taxonomy): Eukaryota > Metazoa > Mollusca > Gastropoda > Neogastropoda > Conidae > Conus > Conus ventricosus. The sequence goes on from JAFLJL010002867.1 coordinate 17,975, forward strand.
AAAAGATCATAATTAATTCTTCAAACCTGCTCTTTAACTCTTCTATATTGCCCTCCCTCTCCCAATCCAACTCGTAAAGTAATTAATAAGCTCTGTAGCTACTTCGGCCTTCATTTTTAAACCAAAATAAAAACAACAATTAAAAAATTAATTAATTCTGTAAACCCTTAATTCTATGTTCTTGGGGGAATGTAAATATGTTTGTTCACGATCACCAAATCTATCTAGCACGTAAGCCCCCCCGTTTTAATGTGCTAATAACGTCAATTTTTGGCGGTTTTGGGTGTTAATCTAGTGTGAAACAGGTGTTAATATGGCCAAAATTGATATGTGATGGACGTGATGTGTATGTGAAAATGGGGTTTTCGTGCAAAATAACATGGTGGTCGTGAACGAACATATTTACATTCTCTCTTTTCTCTCTCACTCTCTCTCTCTCTCTTTTCGTCTCTCTCTCCTCTCTCTCCTCCTCTCTCTCTCTCTCTCTCTCTCTCTCTCTCTCCCTCTCTCTCTCCTCTCTCTCTCTTTCCACCCCCCCCCCCCCTTACTCCTTTCTTTCCCTCTCTGCCTCCCCCTCCGTCGCGATATAACCATAGAAATAAATAGTGGGTAACAGACCATATTCATTATGTGGCTGGATATGTTCTCGCATATGTTTTTTTAACATATCTGTATGTTATTCCTTGTAAACCACAGTGAACAGTTTTGTTATGACGTTACACTGTTTGAACTTACGACTTAATGGAAAGTATATGATTTTTAACTTGGATATTCTGTACAGTTTAAAATATGGTAACGTTTTATGTCGTTTATTGTGTTATCTCTTTGAGATCTTCAACTGTACTGCTGAGGCACGCTCTTGTCTGGAAATCTGTCTTTTATGGAACTTTTTGTTGTCTTAGATAGGGACATTTTATACAGACAAAAATACTGTTCTTGGGATCGTTGAAAAAAAATACTTGAGATGTACTCGTGCCCCATACCTCCCCCCCTCCCCTGCTTTTTCTCCCCCCCCCCCCCCTCCCCACCCCCTTTCCCCCTTTCTTTTTTTTCCCTCCCTTCCCTCTCTCTCTCTCTCTCTCTTTCTCCTCTCTCTCCTCTCTCTCTCTCCCCTCTCTCCTTCTCTCTCCTCTCCTCTCCCCTTCTCTTCTCTCTCTCCCTCCCTCTGTCTTTCCTACCCCTTTTTTCTCGTGTTCCCCGTAGCTTACTACCCTTCCACTGTTGTCCTTTCTCTAACCTTTGGAACTGTGGTGAACTGTATTTTAAAAAAGTGTGAACGGAGGCTGCTACATGCAATTCTATCATTAAAGTCCCTTGAGGAAGACCCAAAAATGGTCGAAATATTGGAAAGATTTTACGTGATTGTTTTTCTTCTTTGTTTGGATGATTATATATATATATATATATATATATATATATATATATATATTATATATATATATATAATATATATAATATATTATATAATATATATATATATAATATAATATATATATATATATATATATATATATATAATATATATATATATATATATATATATATATATATATATTGAATTATAAACAAAGCTTGCTCTTATGTCTTAGATTGAAGAAATAGGGGGAGATACGCATTCATACCTGCAGTGGCAGATGATTCTGCCTAACTAACAGTATGTTCTTGAGTGGGTGGGTGGGGAAAAATAAAATAAATGCTTCTCAAAATGAGCCCTTTAGCAAGCTTATATTCTCCAAGGGGGAGAGACATCCTCCAATAGGAGGGAAACTCACTAACATATAACTCCTGGTCATATACCGATATTTCGAAACTTGATGGTTTCTCCTCAGTGACCGCGGAAAGTGGTAATTTGACTCCTCTGCCTTTTCAGTTTTAAGAAGAATGCAATCCCAGAAAAGGCTGGTGTGCAATACTGTAGTAAAGTTGTTGAGTTCTCAAAAACCAACCAAAGGTGCCATCTAAGAAGCAAAAGAAAATCATGAAAGAGCAAAAAAGCTACATTTTTTGTGAAAAGTAGAAAATATAAAAAGATATCCTCTAAGACACAAGTGCTGAGGGCCAGTTCTTGGAATGAATCCGCAAGGGACTAAAATACAACAAACTAATAAATTCCAAGGATAAGTACCGAGCACCGTTCCAGCAACTTACAGAGCAGCTTGGTGTTGCAATGACTGCAAGAAATATTGAATTATAAACAAAGCTTGCTCTTATGTCTTAGATTGAAGAAATAGGGGAGATACGCATTCATACCTGCAGTGGCAGATGATTCTGCCTAACTAACAGTATGTGCTTGAGTGGGTGGATGGGGAAAAATAAAATAAATGCTTCTCAAAATGAGCCTTCAGCAAGCTTATATTCTCCAAGGGGGAGAGACATCCTCCAATAGGGAGGAAACTCACTAACATATAACTCCTGGTCATATACCGATATTTCGAAACTTGATGGTTTCTCCTCAGTGACCGCGGGAAAATGGTAATTTGACTCCTCTGCCTTTTCATTTTAAGAAGAATGCAATCCCAGAAAAGGCTGGTGTGCAATACTGTAGTATGTTTGTTGAGTTTTCAAAAAACCAAGCAAAGGTGCCATCTAAGAAGCAAAAAAAAAATCATGAAAGAGCAAAACAAGCTACATTTTTTGTGAAAAGTAGAAAATATAAAAAGATATCCTCTAAGACACAAGTGCTGAGGGCCAGTTCTTGAATGAATCCGCAAGGGACTAAAATACAACAAACTAATAAATTCCAAGGATAAGTACCGAGCACCGTTCCCCGCAACTTACAGAGCAGCTTTGTGTTGCAATGACTGCAAGAAATTTTGAATTATAAACAAAGCTTGCTCTTATGTCTTAGATTGAAGAAATAGTGGGAGATACGCATCATACCTGCAGTGGGAGATGATTCTGCCTAACTAAACAGTATGTGCTTGAGTGGGTGGATGGGGAAAAATAAAATAAACGCTTCTCAAAATGAGCCTTCAGCAAGCTTATATTCTCCAAGGGGGGGAGACATCCTCCAATAGGGAGGGAAACTCACTAACATATAACTCCTGGTCATATACCGATATTTCGAAACTTGATGTTTCTCCTCAGTGACCGCGGAAAGTGGTAATTTGACTCCTCTGCCTTTTCAGTTTTAAGAAGAATGCAATCCCAGAGAAGGCTGGTGTGCAATACTGTAGTATGTTTGTTGAGTTTTCAAAAAACCAACCAAAGGTGCCATCTAAGAAGCAAAAGAAAATCATGAAAGAGCAAAACAAGCTACATTTTTTGTGAAAAGTAGAAAATATAAAAAGATATCCTCTAAGACACAAGTGCTGAGGGCCAGTTCTTGGAATGAATCCGCAAGGGACTAAAATAACACAAACTAATAAATTCCAAGGATAAGTACCGAGCACCGTTCCAGCAACAAACATACTACAGTATTGCACACCAGCCTTTTCTGGATTGTATTCTTCTTAAAACTGAAAAGGCAGAGGAGTCAAATTACCACTTTCCGCGGTCACTGAGGAGAAACCATCAAGTTCGAAATATCGGTATATGACCAGGAGTTATATGTTAGTGAGTTTCCCTCCCTATTGGAGGATGTCCTCTCCCCCTTGAGAATATAAGCTGCTGAAGGCTCATTTTGAGAAGCATTTATTTTATTTTCCCCATCCACCCACTCAAGCACATACTGTTAGTTAGGCAGAATCATCTGCCACTGCAGGTATGAATGCGTATCTCCCCCTATTTTCTTCAATCTAAGACATAAGAGCAAGCTTTGTTTATAATTCAATATTTCTTGCAGTCATTGCAACACCAAGCTGCTCTGTAAGTTGCTGGAACGGTGCTCGGTACTTATCCTTGGAATTTATTAGTTTGTTGTATTTTAGTCCCTTGCGGATTCATTCCAAGAACTGGCCCTCAGCACTTGTGTCTTAGAGGATATCTTTTTATATTTTCTACTTTTCACAAAAAATGTACTTTTTTGCTCTTTCATGATTTTCTTTTGCTTCTTAGATGGCACCTTTGCTTGTTTTTTTGAAACTCAACAAAGATACTACAGTTTTTGCACACCAGCCTTTTCTGGATTGCATTCTTCTTAAAACTGAAAAGGCAGAGGAGTCAAATTACCACTTTCCGCGGTCACTGAGGAGAAACCATCGAGTTTCGAAATATCGGTATATGACCAGGAGTTACATGTTAGTGAGTTTCCCTCCCTATTGGAGGATGTCTCCCCCCCTTGGAGAATATAAGCTTGCTGAAGGCTCCATTTTGAGAAGCGTTTATTTTATTTTTCCCCATCCACCCACTCAAGCACATACTGTTAGTTAGGCAGAATCATCTGCCACTGCAGGTTTATGAAGCGTATCTCCCCCTAGTTTTCTTCAATCTAAACATAAGCAAGCTTTGTTTATAATTCAATTTTTCCCTTGGGCAGTCATTGCAACACCAAGCTGCTCTGTAAGTTGCTGGAATGGTGCTGGGTACTTATGCTTGGAATTTATTAGTTTGTTGTATATATATTATATATTTTATATATATATATA
>JAFLJL010002868.1:0-34359 GCA_018398815.1 Conus ventricosus
CAAAATCCACGGTCCCGCCCACGTCCTCGACCAGCGCGTGGCACCATCCCTCCGTGTCTCACCAAACGGGGCCCTCGACCAGCACGGGCACCATCCGTTCGTGCCCATAAAGCCCCCGGGGGGGGGGGCGAGCTGGGAGGGAGTCGGAGAGGAGGAAAAAAAAGAAGGAAGGGGAAGGGAAAAAGGGTACGGAACCCTGCCGTCGTCCCGTCTGCCCTTTGCGTCAAGTCAACACCACTCCCATGAGGGGCGAGGGGAATTTTTATTAGACGCCACAGAAAAACCCCCATTAATCAATTTTCTCACACACATAAAGACTGCTTTAAAACCCAAACGGGTTGTAAAACAAATAAAAACTTCACCCTTCCTCACTCACCTTAACTTTTCCTTTCCTTTAGGAAATAAATCAACACAGCGACCACGCTTAATAACGCCCCCACATTTGCAAAAATAATTCAAGGCAAATCGTCACATTTATAAACACATTTCAAAATAACACTATCCCAAACCCAGCATCCAAACGACAAATAAAGCGTACCACCCTCGCAAACATAAAACCGTTCTCCTTGCCACAAAAACGACGTGGCCAGGAAAAAAGTCCGCGAATTGACGGGGCGGCGAGCGAGACCAAAAATTTCCAACCCTAATCCCCAGGTTCTCTCCTTCCCACCGACTACCGCATCACCAATACATAAACGGGAGAAAAATTTTGGAAAAAATTTTAAATGGCCAGTTAAAATTGAATTAACCAAAAAAGGTCTCACACAAATTTTTCCTTACAATTTCGAAAAAAAAAGAAAATTGCGAAAAAAGCAAACTAACCCGGGCTAAAAACAACAAACCAAAAAAAACAGCCACGAAACTGATCTTACCAGCTCCCCTGGGGACCCCAAAAGGGCGGGTCAAAAGGCTCCTCTCCCCTCTGTCCATCGAGAGGACAGAGCGAAGATGCGAAATAGAAGGATGAGTCCCTCTCCTAAGGGCCCACTGCAGGGAATTTAAAGTACTGACTGTACCTCGATATAAGGTAAAGAACCCGGACTGGGGCAGGCGCCCCCCCCCAAACACTTCCGCTCGAGTGAAGACTAACCTCCCTCACAAGCGGGCCCATGCCAAAGCGTCCAAGGGACAACTTCAAAAAAAAGAAACAAGCACTGCGACAGGGAAAAAGACAGGCAGAGGCCATAGACGAAAGTTTCGAGAGAAAGGTACCGGGGCCCCCAACTTGCAGGATAAATACACGGGCGGGGAATTAAGAAAGAGAGAGAAAGCAAACCGAAGTTGAGATGAACCACACCAAAGGGGGCAAAGCACCACAAGCCACCCCAAGGACGGACACACGACAACAGCAACGACAACAAACAAATAAGTAATTCCGCCACCCTAGGTGGTCGAACGTCGTAGGCCTCGTGACAAACTCGTGACATTAGTGAAGCAACAAAAGTTATAACTGTATTCTTCTGTGGTAGTAAGACATTTCCTTTTTCACAGGTTTCCGGCGAGTTTTATGTACCTCCCTACAAAGCAAATCTGTGAGGGTCGGCCTCTCGGGTTGTGGGGGTTGTCACCTCCACGTCCACTGTCATCCCTGCCCACTCCTCTGCCCGGAGTGGAGACGCAGTGGAGCCGGCAGGATGCGCTCCGGTCGGGACGCCGTCTCCCTTCCACAGTCCGAGGGTGTGGGCAGTTCCTCCGACTTCAACTGTCTTCAGGGGTGGGCAAGCGTCTTGAGGGCTCGCCGCAGTATACCATCTGCGGGCAACTCGCGAATGTGGTTGGTGCCCGGTAGGTAGGGGACCGCGCTCTTCGACGCGCCACGACACTACGACTCCTACTTCATATCAAGCGCTCAGAGAAGGTTAATGTTTTTGGCGGTGGCATTAGTGTGAGGGCGTCGTAAAGAAGACCGGACGTTTACATTATCAATTGGGGAAACGCTGTGTTGCCGTTTTCTTTTTGTGTGTTTTTTTTTTTGAAAGGAGTTTTTTTTTTTTTTTTTTTGTTTTGCGTGTGTCAAGTACCCGCCAGGGACTTCGGCAATTAAGAATTGAAAGTACAACATTGGGTTTGGTGTATTTGAACAATCTGTGTTAACATATTGGGGGGTGAGGTTTGGGGGTCCGGGTATTTGGACACCGCACATAAAAATTAGTATAAAGAGTATATTTTGAGGAAAGAAAACAAGCGTGGGCATCTCGGGTTGGTATGAGGTATCAACCTTGCTTGATATTTCAGCCCGTTGGATTACCAGGTGATGTGAATTCACCCTTGTCCCCTTCTGGTATTGGCCTTCAGTGGGCTGAGGTGTGTGTCTTGTGCCCTGAGGGCAAAAAAAAAAGTGGGTCCCTTATATGATAGGTGCAGATACATGCGTGCACAGGTATCATACGGGGCCATGCGTTGATGGTCGGGTATTTGTTAACATAGTTGGATTGTTTGGGGTTTTTTTTTTTTTTTTTGCCTGTGTGTGTTGGATATATAGAGGTTCTTGGTGAGCGAATGTAAATATCTTCGTTCAAGCTCACAAACCATCTTATTTTGCACGAAAAACCCTCCCTTTTTACATAATATTCACTCCATCACATATCAGTTATGGCCAAATTTAACACATGTTTTCTAAAAAAATTAACACCTCAAAACCTCTAAAATTGGACGCAACTTACACATTAAAACGGGACTTGCGTGCAAGATAAAGATATGGTGATCGTGAACAAAGATATTTACATTCTCTCTTCTCCAATGAAATAAAATTAAGGGTTTAACAAAAAAAATAAGTGTTAGTCAAAATAAATACTATTTTGTTAACTCCACTGTGTTTGCGGGGACAACTTGCAGCTCTTCAAGCAAACGATCTTTTAGGGGCGGCTTTTTAGAAGAGAGAGTTGCTCTTAAATAATACACGAGGGTCTTTTCATAATATCTTTCAACTTCATATACATCCTACGCTCCATATGGGATCTGTAGCTCTAATTCTAACATCGCCGCTCTGCTTCTCCAGGAGCATACAAGTCAATACTTACTTTAGTCCAAACGCAAGAGATTTTTGATTGTAACCTTGCACATCTTCAGTATTCTAAGTTTTTTAAATATTGATTGCGTACTGGCTTCAACCCCTGTGCTTACATTTCTTCATTGTCATGGCACGTAAAGACTGTGGCAACCTCCTAACCCATTCTGTTTGCGTTCTCTATCCATAAGTTTCTCTGTGATATTGATAGGTAAACAGCGTCAGCTAGATTATTATAAAGTTTTCTACTAGGGGCTTGTGATCAATGTTGCCGGGAGCCCCTCTTACTGTAACAGGATGTTTAAAACAGCTGGGTTTACAGAGCCATTAAACTCTTTTTCCATCATCAACTTGATCAACCTAGTAATACTTTAATGGCCTCGCATGTATATTGTTGTAAAGCCACAGCCACAGCAATTTGAGCTTTAATCCATTAAAGGGCACGTTTTTGTATCTTGTAAGCCATGTCCACAACTGTTAAGCATACTTAAACTTTTTTCTTCTAACTTTATCATGTGGAAAGATACCAGCAAGTCCATTTGGGTGGGTGTCATTAAGGAACTGAGTTAACAAATCAGGCCTATTATTCTTTTGGGGCAGGCTGATATTTTGCCAAATTGCCCTTGTTTTGAAAGCCAGTCCTTTCGCATGGGATTCAGACACACTAGTAGCGGCTTTAACTCAGTTTTTTTCAATAGCAGTCTTTCCCTTTCCAATAGCCTTTAGAGAATATATATTTTGTACTTTCGTGCTGTCCATAAGAAGGAACTGTATTTTAATTGTATTTAATTATTTTTAGATTGAAATATGCGAGAAAATGATTGCTCCCATAGCACACACTATAAATCCAATTCCTGCTAGTTTACTGTTCTTCTGATGCTCATTAAAGTCAGACAGTTCTGGCGGCGGCGATGTTAGAAACTCTTTCCTTCACTAAGGTAATACTCTTCATTGCCTCATCAAACGTCTGTAAATGTGTTCTCTGCATGACCCGTTCCCTTAACTTTTTATTAATAAAGGTCCAAGTGGCAATTCGTCTTTTCTCATAAGGGGCGTCTCTTTTCTCTTGCCTTAGCTAAATCGTCTAGTGCCTTGTTAGGGCTTCTCTTCTTCATCGGACCGCATTTACTAAACAAAAATTGCTTCCCAAGAGGTCAGGCATTAACAATAGCGCCTCCTACCATCCTAACTACATACTTCCCGCCAATCTTTTATAAATCAATATTTTCTAATTAATCTTTTCTATGAACTAATATTTTCTGGATAAAGCCCCTTGTGTAAACAAGAAAAGGCTTTTGACGCAATCCCTGCAGTAATACAACTATAACCTTAACTACATCCTCAGGTCAACCTTCCTAGATCCGCCGGCTTCATTTAAACAGTTTTTTTTGCCTAACACCGAAATCCTATACTAAGCCGCTAATAACAGCAGGAGTGGTAATTCGTATGATAATCTTTTTTCCCCCACTCATCTTTTTTATTAACTAAAAAAAATAATTAAAATAATTATAATACGAAAGGCTGCTATTGTCTTGTTAATCAGATAATCTTTTGTTGTTAAAGCTATAAATAAAAGTTGCAACTAGTTTGGCGAATCTTCTATCGTTCCCAAGTTGGGTGGTTTTTATTCCTAACAAGCATTTTGCAAGGGATGAATAAACTATAAGCGCCATCAATAGGCACTGCTTAATTAACCAGCGATAAACTCATGGTTTTTAAAGGCATTATATTATTTTTTTATGTTTTAAAAATGGATTGTAAGAACTATTAAATGTGAGGACGAAGCAGACTACCACCGTAGACAACTGTCATAAAGAAAGATTATATTCCTAGCCGCGAGTGGGAAAAACTAGACAGGAAATTAGGCATTGAACTAAGTAGTGAACAGATTTCAGCAACTCCTCCTTCAGACGTTGAGAAGTACTACGCTAGGTCCGAAGCGCAGCTAAGGGTCAAAAATGGTTAGATCGTGGCCAGACAATGATTAGTTTATATGCTAATTATAAGTCAGGTGGCGCCAGTTGAGGCAGAAGAAGATTTAAAATAGACTTATCACAAGACCGGTTTTAAAACAAGTCCCTAAGAAACTCTTGCATGTGAGATGTTTACAGATTTGGACTATGTTATGGCCCCGTTCATCATGGGGTTACTTACTTTAATCATATCAATTTATGATCATATTCAAATTAAACGCCATATAAAAAAAGAGCGATCAGGAGAAGAAGACGCTGCAGGACAAACCGCATGAGCAAGTGAATGTGCCACAAGTGAATGACCCCGCAGGTGCAGAAGGGATCCGCAAGTGAGTAATGTTACTAAGGCTAAAAATCCTGGACGTGTTGAGGCTGTGGCCGTAAACTAGCTGAATGAACAACTAAGAAATCAAACCAATCAGCAAAACAAAAAATTGTTAATAGTAATAACAGCATCGCCACCGGCCAACAACTACCCACTTAACAACAACACAATCACAAACAAACGATAAGATGTATTATTATGTATGTTGCGCTGTTGTTGTTCGTGGGGAGTTTAAGCATACAAATGTCTAAAACGCCCATACTTAGAAGCAAGTTACAAACCCCCACAAAACGAGTAAAAGAAGAAGAGCCAACTCTGCAAAAAGAAGTGCCCGACCTCCTGCTGTATACCCATTTTCTTTGTAATAGTTTTTAAAGCCACTAATAAAGTAACAAGTTAAGAACTAACTACAGTACATGTTAAGTTAGCTAATAGAAAGTACTGTTAAGTAATGCAAGTAAATTACAAGTAAAGTACAAAAAAAATAAGTTCTTTCTTTAAGTACTAAGTTAGGTTCTTAAAATAAGTACAGTTAAGTTCTTAAGGTTAAGTTCTTGTTATGTTCTTAAGGAAGAACTATTTAGGCTTCTTAAGTTAAGTACAGCCAAGTCATCAAGTTAATCTTTAAAGTTCTCTCCAATGTCCACAGCATATGAGAATTCAGGTAACTGACGTAACAGTTTCTCTTGTTATGTTAGAGACGAGTGATTTCTTGTTAACATCAGTTGTGTTTACTTGATGAAGAGTAGAGTGCAGATTAACATTTGTGTTATGAAATACTTTGTTTCAAAGAGAGCTTGCGTGTAGTTATCGTGAGTTTATATTTTTTTTGGACAACTTCTTTACTTTATGCCTTAGCTTTTTCATACCAGAAGTCTGGGTCTGGCTGGCAACGCTATACATCTTTGAAGACCGCAAACCTACATATTCTATGATAACTGTTGTCCCATTAAGTTCCCCTTCACTTTCCAATTACCATTCTTGTTCGACAGTTGAATGAAAAGGACGTCTTTTGGATAGTCCGCATGTGTCCGTACCACCATCAGCTCCATTAGCTACTTCTGTATCTAAGTCATTATAGAAGTCTTTTTGTGGGAACGTCTAGAATAGAAAAAGAGATCAGTGTCCTGTGTAAAGTACTCACGCTTCTGGGTACAGTGGTGTTAAAGTAGTCGTACAGAAATTTCTAACATCAATAACTTTTGACAGCTCTAATACAGTAAAGGCCATAAACACTGCTTTTCCAACTTAACATCCTTTTTCTTCATCATAATGCCAACCAGGCTGTCGTTAAATCTTCTAAAGTCTGATAGTTAGGTTTAAGGCTAACTTACACTGCTTGGTTTTCTTGTGTAACTATTTAACATCTTTACGATGGTGTACGTTCTCCATGGTTTTGCCAAACCGCTGGTGATCATCCGTTTAAAAAGTCTTTTTCTGAGCATCAGTGGCTGGGTTTCGAAGATCAGTATTATTTTTGAGGTATGCCCTCATTAGAGGGCTCTTGGTCACAGATAATAATTCTATGAAACACCGGCAGTTTCAAGTCCGTCTTAGATAAAACTGGTAGATCGGTAATGACAAACATACTTATTTTTTGTGACGAAGATTGGAACAAGTTTTAGGTGTTCGATGGGACTCCTCTTTAATCTTCTGCGGCTAGGGGTAATCGTGTGTGGAGAGCGAGTAAATTCTTAGACATTCTAAGTCTACTTCCAAGATTAGTCCAAGCTGGATGATCAGGCGTAATTGCTGTGACAACATGCCTAACACAGTGTTAACCATCATGAAGGTCCTTGTAATCAATTTTTAAAGTTTTCTCAGTGGAGTGTTGACCTCATGCCCATCACTACAGAATGTTGGGCGTCTAAGTTACACTAGATATTTGATGGTTTTAGTAGGATCATAGTCGTCTAAATATTTTGTTGGTTGGGGGCTTTGCAGTAAGGATGTGAGCCAGCAAATACCCCCCCTTTAAATCCGTCTTCAATCATTTGAAAGTGTGGGTAAATCCAGAAATTAAGGTCAATATGAATGTTTGTAGACTTTTAAGAAGGTGGGGGGGGGGGGGGGGGGGGTGTCGCTCCCCCAAGATAACCGTGGGGGGGGGTTTCTGGGGACCCTGGGCAGAGATGTAATGTGATGAGTCTAAGTTGTATAGTTTTCATAGCATGTAGATCTGTTAATACGGAAAGTACGTCCTGCCAATAAACACACGTCAGCCATAATATTGATCGTGATAATCGCCCATTGTTTCGCAAGTGTAATTCTGGCCAGGGCTTTCTGTGCGGTATCATAGTCAAGTCAGTTATGGTCTTACCTCTAAGACTAGAAAAGAAAGCGCCCCTTTAGGAGGATAGCGAGTGCTCATCAAACCGGTCCCACGAGTTCATTATCATCCGGATAAACTCCTTTGCGCACTAAAGTAGGATCAACGTACTGTTTAGTGATTGGAAAGTCTTGTAGCGATCCTGCTAACTTCTCCAAACTAGCCATCAATGTTGGGCAGGAGTCATGACAAAGGATAAAGTAGTCAAGAGTAAAAGTCATGTCTTTACTGAAGACTGTGCAATGCAGTAAACCCTCTTATATTCAAAGTTTACTGCGTGCATAATAAAATGAGAATCGAAGCCTCGTAAGTTATGAAAAGAAGATAGGCAGTTTCCATGTCCTTAGGGTCAACCTTAAGTTGAAGAATACAATTGTTGTGTGCTGTCCCTCTTAACCTTCAGTAATGGTGATCGGTGGTTTGTTGTTCTCTACTGCGCTGCCAATATTCCTCTGTTACATATCCAACCGTGTGTAGAAAAATTTTTGAAGGGGTCATAACGCTCTTGGTCCTTCAGGGAGTCATAACTAGTCTGAAAGATTTAGTTGGTTGGAGAAGTGATACGATCGAGTTTCATCTGCTCCTAAAATCTACTCGCTGCATTGGCCCTTCTGTAAAGCTCAGGTGTCGTGTGTGCCCCATCCTGACCTTCAACAATACAACGCATAAGAACATATCTGATGATGGGTTAATAACGTTTGTTTCCTTGTTCTTGCTTTTGTGGGCCATAAGTACTGCGGTAAGAGCGATTCAAAGTCACATAAACCACGTACGGGCTCATTTTGCATTTTTGTATATCTTAAAACTACTTTAGACCCTGGGTTTTTAGACTGAGGAGTTTGGTTTTTCACAGTCTACAAAACTTTTTACAATGATCTTTAATGTTTGCAGCTGATTCTATAGTGGGATTCTGACCAGACACCTTCTACAAAGCCCTTGTTTAGCAGATCCTTTGATGTAAAAGCCATAGTCTGCTTATTGTTCAAATTAATACATAATGGACTCTTTGTCCTATCTTCAAACAGATCAAGTCTACATGTTTGTTAATGAAACACCTAAAGTGGGAGCGTTTGGGAGAAGCCCTTAGAGCCACTAGATTAGCTTTTGTACAGACCCATGTGTATAGTTTACAGTGATTGGTTTGTTTTGGCTCTTCAAACTGAGATATACTGTTTATACTCACTGAAAGTTTATGTTATCAAAGTTCAGCTCTTGATTATATTGTTCATAATTGGAAACTCTTTCTGCGTTCTTTTTAGAATCAGGATGTAAATGTGCTAAAACACACCACATAAAACACATGTAGTCAAATTTTTTATGTTTAAACCTGCCCCGTTTTAAAGACTAACTCTTTGGTAGAGGACGGTAAGAATTGCCAGCCACCTATGAGGATAGAACTTTGGTTGTCTTAATTGATTTCAAGACTGCCCCCTTCAGACCATCAAGAACCCTTAACTTTGCTTCTTCACTTTGAGGGTTAAACTGTGTAAGCATGTAGTCAGCCCAGTTAGAATTAAAGTCGCGATAGCTAATAACTTCTTTTCTGGTTTAGTTTGAAACCAGACTCCCATGCAATCGTAATTCATCAGGGGTTTAGATAACAATCAGAACGGCCAACAACACTTTTTACCTTGCGGTCCATCTTAAGAGACTCTGGGATTTTAAGATGGCGAGTGCCACGCTTTCATGAACGTTTGTAGGTTAAGGATTCCATTGTCTACTTCGCTAAACAATTGATTAATTGTTTGTCACTACCTTTCACCAGTGCGCTGGCGGCAGTTGTTCCAACTCAGACCATGTTTGTGAGGCTCTTTTTTTTAAACTCAAAATATTTTACGTAGAGTAAAAAAATAAATGTAAATAAAAGTAAGTAAAATGCCTTTTAATTCTTCACCCAAGTGTCGCAACAGTTCAAGACACGTTAACCTCCACAATACACCCGCCAATATTTAGCTTTTTTTCATGAATCACTACAGTCTATGTTTATCACATTTGATGCTTCGTTAAATAGTTCACAGTATCTTTTATTATATTGTCTATATCATTCTGAAACCCAAATGGGCGCTAAAATCAATGTTTATATTTTCATTGTCTCCGTCAAATAGTTCATTACAATTCCTTTAAATCAGATTCACTAAGTCGGCAGCCATTTTTAAACCTTCATTTAAAATAAATAAAGAAAATTGAATCTGCAGAAAACATTATTTTTCGTTAACATTCATTGCCCACACACGATCAATACCACCGCTTATAGCGCACACACACACACACACACACACTGCACCACAACACATCGGTGGTAGAGAAGCAAAAATCAATAACTCACCCACCCGCATCTACGTAATACGGAAGCTAAGGCCTTCACTGGGACGTGATTGAGAATCAGGAACTCAGTGTTAAATTGTAACGAAGATATTTTCTTAAAGTAACGCAATCTAATCTGCGTCTCGCTGCTCTTACTTCTTTTGGTAAGATCCGTAGTCCACCCTTTCTATGATTCTAGTAAGCCCGATTTATTATCCCTAATGTATATTTGCACATGAGCACTTACAAAGGTGTTGCGGATTTCATCATGTTATTGTATTCACTAAGGTTAGCACAGCGTACTCACAAAAGTGGTTTCGAGTTTATCATGTTAATGAGCTCAGCACATGCGCACTGAATTTCTTCAACGGTTCTTCCGGTGAACCAAATTTTCAGAAAGAGAAGTAGGTCACCTCACATTGCGAAAAATGTTTTCAAACACCGAGAACCGTGACAGAACATCTCAGTGCGCATGTCCTCGAGCAGACGACCCGTCTGGGCCTGCGACGCAATACTGCTACCTGTGTAAGCCCACCGGCAAGTGAATCACTGTGGTTGGGCGCAGTCAATATTAGACGGCGTCTGAGTCCGGCGACGGGCGGTTAATTCCGAGTAAACCATTTTAGCCTATTTTTGGTTTTAACTGATGGTGTTTGTTTTTTCAATGTTCTGTTTAAAATTGCATCTGTGGCTAACCTGTCGTGAATAAAACGGTCTTTCTCCACTCCCTTTGAAGTTTCAATTTCTGTCGTCTGTAATCCTCACCATCCGCCATAACTTCTGAACTTCTTCGTTCCGTAATGTTTTCATCCTGTAGTGATTTGCGTTATTCTTAATCTTAATGAACAAAGTTTTTGCTGATGCAGGGTTACAATGCAGTGTGCTTTTGTAATTTTAGGAGTTAATTTTTTAAAACGGGCACTTACAATCATAGACATGGCACCTAAACCTAACCTGAGACCCCCTAAAGCTAATGAGACTGGCGCTCCAACCCCGTGGTTAAACAGCAACACTAATCCAGCAGTACGCTAGCTACGGCCGATGAGCCAGTAATTACATAAGAAAGAGAATTTAAAGCTTTAGCATATTTCTTTTCTAGTAACTCTATACTTATCTATGTCACTTTCTATTTCCCTTTTGAATTCAAGTTATTTGGTTGAGGCCTAAATAAACTGTTGAACCTCCTGCATTTTTTAAATAAGATTATTTTATTATTTAATCTTGTACATACTTCTTATTAAGCCTTCTCAGCACTTCAGCTAACAGAGTAAAACGCAATAAAATCAACATACTTAATGAGAATAAAAGTCGATACTGTAGTTTGTTCTTTTGTCATCCATCACAGTAACCTTGTCAGATGATACATGGATGTTTATTTGCATCGCCGTTTTTAGTAATTGCTAATACTGAGGCTTAAGAGGGCATTCCAAGTTTCAGCCTTTATTTGTAGACCTCTGATTAACGTATGTTCTTGGCAAACTAGAATCACCCTCCCTCGGAGTAAATAATTAGGCGAAAAATCATTGTCATTTGCCTAGTAGTGACGATCGCGACGGGGTAAATTCTAAGCCAACGGGTCATTCCCCATTTTCCCGGACTGTCTTTCTCTGTAGCATATATTCAGAACCAGCATAGTTGATTTTCAATCTGTTTTTCTGTGTTTTCCTGGAACTAGGCTAACTAGAAGAGGGCCCTACATTAAGGCTTTTTCTAAAATTGTTTTTCTTATCAAGTATACATTTCCCAATCAACGATAAACCTCCGGGGTCATTTGCATTTTGTGTATATTTTTTAAAACTAACTTTTAGACCTGGTTTAGTGTGAGGAGTTTGGTTTCAAGTCTACAAAACTTTTACAATGATCTTTATGTTTGGCAGCTGATTCTATAGTGGGGATTCTGACCAGCACCTTCTACAAAGCCCTTGTTAGCATGATCCTTTGATGTAAAAGCCATAAGTTGCTTATTGTTCTAATTAATACATAATGACTCTTTGTACTATCTTCAAACAGGATCAAGTCTACTGTTTGTTAAGTGAATCACCTAAAGTGGAGCGTTGGGAGAAGCCCTTAGAGCCACTAGATTAGCTTTTACAGACCATGTGTATACGTTTACAGTGATTGGTTTGTTTTGCTCTTCAAACTGAGATATACTGTTTATACTCACTGGAAAGTTTATGTTATCAAAGTTCAGCTCTTGCTTATATGTTCATAATTGGAAACTCTTTCTGCGTTCTTTTTAACAGGATGTAAAATGTGCTAAAACACACCACATAAAACACATGTTGTCAGAATTTTTTATGTTTAAGACTGCCCGTTTTAAAACTAACTTTTTTGGGGAGAGGAAGGTAAGAATTGCCAACTATAGGATAGAACTTTGTTTGTCTTAATTTGATTTCAAGGACGTCCCTTCAGACCATCAAGAACCCCTTAACTTTGCTTCTTCACTTGCGTGGTTAAACTGTGTAAGCATGTAGTCAGCCCAGTTAGAATTAAAGTCGCGATAGCTAATAACTTCTTTCTGTTTAGTTGAAACCCAGACTCCCATGCCAACGTTATCATCAGGGGTTATATAATCAATCAGAACGGCCAACAACACTTTTACTGGCGGTTCCATCTTAAGAGACTCTGGGATTTTAGAGATGGCGTGTGCCACGCTTCATGAACGTTTGTAGGGTTAATGATGTCCATGTCTACTTCGCTAAACATATTGATTAATTGTTTGTCACTACCTTTCACCAGTGGCCTGGCTGGCAGTTTTTCAAACTCAGACATGTTTGTGAGGCTCATTTTTTAAACTCAAAATATTTACGTAGATTAAAAAAATAAATGTAAATAAAAGTAAGTAAAATGCGCTTTTATTCTTCACCCAAGTGTCGCAACAGTTCAAGACACGTTAACCTCACAATAACACCCGCCAATATTTTAGCTTTTTTCTGAATCACTACAGTCTAGTTTATCACTTTGATTGCTTCGTTAAATAGTTCACTATTATCTTTTATTATATTGTCTATTCATTCTGAAACCAAATGCGCTAAAATCAATGTTTAGTATTTCATTGTCTCGTCAAATAGTTCATTACAATTCTTTAAATCAGATTCACTAAGTTCGGCAGCATTTTTTAAACCTAAAAATTTTAAAAATAAATAAATAAAATTGAATCTGCAAAACATTTATTTTTCGTTAACTTCATTGCCCACACACGATCAATAACACCGCTTATAGCGCACACACACACACACACACACACTGCCCACAACACATGCCGGTGGTAGAGAAGCAAAAATCAATAACTCACCCACCCGCTTCTACGTTTAAAACTGACGCTATGCCTTCACTGGGACTGTGATTGAGAATCAGAACTCATTGTTAAATTTTGTAACGAAGATATTTCTTAAGTAACGCAATCTATCTGCATCTCGCTGCTCTTACTTCTTTTGTAAGATCCCGTAGTCCACCCGTGTCTAGGATTCAAGAAAGCCCGATTTTATTATCCTAATTTATATTTGCACATGAGCACTTACAAATGTTGTTTCGATTTCATCAATGTTATTGTATTCACTAAGGTTAGCACATGCGTACTCACAAATGTTGTTTCGATTTTATCATGTTAATGAGGCTAGCACATGCGCACTGAGATTTTCTGTCACGGTTCTTCCGGTGAACAAAATTTTCAGAAAGAGAATTAGGTCAACTCACTTGCGAAAAATGTTTTCACCGGAAGAACCGTGACAAAAATCTCAGTGCGCATGTCCATCTGAAGCAGACGACAACTCTGGGCCTGCGATCAATACTGGCTACCTGTGTAAGCCCCGGCAAGTGAATCAACTGTGGTGGGGCGCAGTCAATATTAGACGGGCCGCGATTCTCGTCGGTCGGGGCGGTTAAGTCCGTAAACCATTTTAGCCTATTTTGGTTTTAACTGATCGTGTGTTTGTTTTTCAATGTTCTGTTTAATTGCATCAGTGTCTACCTGTCGTGAAGTAAACGTCTTTCTCCACTCCCTTTGAAGTTCAATTTTCTGTCGTCTGTAATCCTCACCATCAGCCATAAGCTTCTGAAATTCTTCGTCGTAATGTTTTCATCCTGTAGTGATTTGCTTATTTTAATCTTAATGAACAAAGTTTTGCTGATGCTAGGGTTACAATGGCAGTGTGCTTTTGTAATTTAGGAGTTAATTTTTTAAAACGGCACTTACAATCATAGACATGGCACCTAAACCTAACCTGAGACCCCCTAATGCTAAAGAGACTGGCGCTCCAACCCCGGTGGTTAAAACGGCAACACTAGATCCAGCACTTACGCTAGCTACGGCCGATGAGCCAGTAATTACATAAGAAAGAGTATTTAAAGCTTTAGGCATATTTCTTTCAGTAACCTAGTACTTATCTAAGTCGCTTTACAATTTCCTTTGAAGTTCAGTTATTTGGTTTACCTAACTGATTGAAAACCCTCCATTTTTTTAAATAAGATTAGTTTATAATTAATCTTGTACAGATCTATCTTCTTATTAATCCTTCTGCAGCACGTCACTAAACAGATATAAAACGCAATAAATCAACATACTTAATGAGAATACAGTCGATACTTTATTATTGTCCCTTTGTCTAACCTCCACAGTAACCTTGTCAGAATGATACATGGGTGTATTTTTCATCTCCATAATTTAGTAAATGCAATAACGAGCTTAAGAAGAGAAGAGGGGCATCCAAGTTATCACGCCTTAGTTTGTATACCTCTGATTTAACGAAATGTTCTGGCAAACTAGAATCACCCTCCCATCGAGTAATAAATAAGGCGAAAAAATCATGTCATTTGGCCTAGGAAGATGAACGATAGCGACGGGGTAAATACTAAGCCAACGGTGTCATTCCCCACGTTCAGCGACTTCTGTCTCCTGTGGGGGGGGGTGGGGGGGGGTCTATGTTCAAACGCCTGCATAGTTATTTCAATCTTTTTTATGTCTGTTGTTTCCCCTGGAACTAGGGCTAACCCAGAAGGGGCCCTACCCAATTTAAGCATTTTCTAAAATTGTTTTTCTATCAAAGTATACATTGGGCAATCGTAGTTCAAACTATTAAATTCCAAGCAATTTCAGTAAGCAGCGTGCCCAAGCATTACACTCTTAAAAGACTAATATTTGTAAACGTGTATAGCCAAAGTACGTTAGCCCTTAAATTACATATCTCTTCTAGGGAAGGTGAATTGGTGTTCGATTTTTGTCTTCAATTTCTGTTCGTTAGTAAACCCCGTCATCTGTGTACTCAAAACCATAAACATTTCGGCACTCCTATTATATCAAACTCCGTTGGTCTGCTAGGCTCTTTTAACACTACTGCAACAACGCATTTAGGAGTCTACTGCGCTTATTGATTCTGGCCCCCGCGACATTCTTATATAATAAAAAAAATATGATAAACAAATTGTAAAAAGCCAGTCATCTACAATAAACAAACGTATGAACTATGGGTCAGTCCGTGCAAAGCTTAGCGTGCTTAAATTTTTTCTAACTGCTCATTTATTTTTTTTTTTAGCTCATCTAAGTCCCCTTATTAATAATTTTCACTAAACATTCATCAAAACTATCTTTGTCCTTAGTGTAAAATAATACAACCGATTTTAACTGCGATCTAAAGTCTTTAAAGACATGCATTGTAATATTTTAGTTAAGAGCCCACACCGAAACTAAGGCGTGCGACCACTAAAGCTAGCTTTGACAGAGCTTTTCTTTTTAACAATGTCTCGTTCAGCTGACAGTCATCATAATAAACAGTGTTTTCAGTTTCCCTCAAATAGTCTATATAGTAATGTTCAAAACAAACGCTCAGCTTGTCGCTAGGATCAAACTAAGAATATATTATCGTCCTGTTCCAAATAAACTACCTTTCTTTAATAAACCATGTTGTGCTTAAAATTGTTGTGCAGAATATAGTCAATGTGCTCGTAATGAAACCTGTATATTGTTTGTTAAACAAAACAAGTAACGAAGACAGTTTTCCCACACCCCCCGTAATCCCGCAGATAAGAGAACAGTGCGGATCATTAGAAGAGAACTTCAAACTATCTTCCATCTGTTTTTATTATAATATTTCTTATGCATATTAAACAGGCGCGTCTTTTTAGCCTTTTCTCTTCAATGTTTAACTGAGCAACGACAAACCAAAAAAAAGTGGTCATTTTTATGGTCCGTTTCCGTCTGCATTCATGCGAATATTTAATTTGTATAACCATCTTGCCCCAATCCTTACTCCATTATCAAACAAACTGTATTGTCAAATGTGGATCTAAAGTCCAGCCACAGACCATATTTTGGTTATTAAGTAGACTACAAGCCTTACATCATAAAGGCGAAAGTTTTTTACAAACACGATCAACTGCCAGGATCCCATTGGCCAACCAGTCCAGCGAACAACTTTCTTAACTCATCAAAGTGGTGTGAGTAAAAGTCCACCCCTGACTAAAAAACTGACAGACATGCCATTTATACACAGTCAACCTCTCAATTTTTTGATATAAAAAACACTATTCTGATTCTCTCTGACAAGATGGTTGTTTTCTGCTTCAGTAAACAAGAACAAATTCCTTTTAAAGACTTTAAAACTTATTAGATGTATGTTTCAGAGAGTGTCCCGCTTGTTTTTATTTCTGTAATGGGCGTTGTATAACTCTTTTCATAATAAAAAACTTGTTTTAACTTTATACTGGATAAGAATGTTCTACCAGTTCAGGGTTAGTAAACAACTTCGAATCAAACTCAAGAGAGATGTCACTAACTGTGTAATTTAGCAAAGGTCTTCAGACAGAACAACAGAATCGCTAGATTAAATGCCAGTTCATAAATCAGTTTTTCTTTAGAGGTGGCAATCCTTGGCAAAAATGCATATGCGACTATAACGAAGCTCAAAATCTAGAGGGATGCAGAATCTGTTGCCATAGCTTCTGCTACATGCCTCATCTTAACATCATTCTGTGCATCCCCCGCTTTAAGGCCTGTTCTTAGGCCGTTTAGGACATTGTAATCGCCTGATAAACTTTCTATACCTTTCTTTTTTAGGCACCATATATCAGAATAGAGGGCAAAAATGTCTGCCTCGCCTATAAAAAGACTTCTTCTGCCTCCAGTCTATTGTTATATGTTTAAAACGATTGCCCTCCTAAATTAGCAACAACAGTAGCATTAGGATCTGCCGATGTAAAATCTATTTTGATGGGGGAGAGGTAAGTCGGTGCCTGCATTATAACATCATTCTCAGCGCCAAGATCAGGGAACTTAACTATTAAAGTTTTGATCCTGGTGGGGCTGAACTGTTGATGGAGTATTTACACTAAGTACAGTCAGCCTTATACCTTTTAACGCATGGGTTTCCCTTCTCTTTTCTATCTGGATCGAGGTCACCACCGTATGAGTACTATTTATAAAACAAAAAAGAATATAAAATAAAAAATATGGGATGAAGATTATGACGTGCCTGATCCTTCTGAAGAAGAAGATGAAACACAATTGTGGGCCTTCGAAGATGAAGAAATATGATGGACGGCGAGTATGCCAAGGAGTAGGAATAACGTCAAAAACGATTTGCTAAATAGAATTGAAACATTATATAGCCTAAGGGTCGAGCGAGCAGCCGAAGCGCTTAGGGTTTTCCCAATTAGAGATGGAGTAAAGATAAACATTTGAAATATAGAACCATTGAATGGTACCTTTGCGGTTTACTACAAAACCAACTCACGCCCAGTTTTTAAAAACAAACAACAATTCTTGGAAAACTCCCAGTTCAGGACAAAAGGAAATTGAACTTTAATGAGATTTAAGCTCTGAGGAAGTCAGTCGTTTACAAAACATGTGCCAAGGTATGAGCCAACACGATCTGAAATAGGAAAACCTCTTTTCAAGAATCTTAGGCCCAATAACAATGAATCGCAACAGAAATTGAGACGATTTTTAATGGGAAAAACAGTCCGAAATACATTAGAAACAATTGGCGATCACCACTGCCTAATGCGTGAAATCCTGGTACCTTAATAGCATTATCGGACAATAAGGGGCGAACTAGAAAACAATTTAGCAAAACTTGGTGAGCTGGATAGAGAGATAAAAGAAGAAAAAAAAAAACTGCAAATGCCAGAGATAACAATTTAGGGCAAAGAAGAAAAGGCTTAAATAACAGCAAAAATACAGAATATAATGATAATAGGGCGGCCAGGTTAAGCGGCTGTCTACTAACAGAGCGCAGCTATCATCCACAAACAAGCAGAATAAGAGAAACTATAAACACAAAACATTATGAAAACACTACGCTATGCTGAAAGAATAAGAACTCTTTCAGGAACAAGGGATTACAATAGTTAGCTTATAATAACGGCTGTTGGGTTGCTATCTCTAACACTCTTATCATTAACCACGGCAGAGCGCCAAACAGGCCAGTAGCTCCTCCGACACCCCAGCCTGGTAAAGTTGATTCGAAAACAAGTACATCATCTACAAAACTTAAAAAAGAAGTTTAGCTGCTAAAGCGCTTGATGCTCTGCCTGGCATAATAGGCAGTGTTGTAAGTTGGGTTTTATGTCTACAATAGGTAAGGTAGCGTTATAATGGCCGACCATCTGGGACTTGGGAGTGCTAGCTGCTGATTAAATTTTTTAGAAAATAAAGTATGGCTAATCCAGTAAAAGTAAAAACACAACGAGGGCTGTCTTTTCGCTAGTGTGAACTATCAGTGTGAGGCAGAATCAAACAGTGAGTGCTTTCTGGGCTGCATATCTGGCTGTGTGGGGAGCTTATAACTGGACGCTTTCTTCAGGGTCTAGGTACTTTCTAAAATGAATGGGGCGGGGGGCGGGCATGATTTGCCCTAAGTTTTGAATCGTCTCCAGCTATGAGGATTACAATTGTTATAATTCTGAATCATTCCAATCTGCAGTCTAATTGTCAGAGTGTAGCATGTATAATCTTGGCCTACAACAAAAAAAAGATCAAAACCTTGACCTAGCATGTGCAAAGAACTTGCTTGATACCTTTTGTAATTCTGGCAGGTAAATCAACGGCAGAGTTAAAAGCGTCTCTAAATTAGCTAGAAATTTTTTCTGGCATCAGACCCTGTGTAGACTGATCCACTATGCTGGACATAGGTCGTGCTGTGCTCTAATAGACACCAAACGTAAACGTCCGTATGGAGTCATTAAGCCTATGCAACTCCGGCATTGTTAGGCCTTCACTTTCATCTAGATAAATTTTGCCCCCGCATTGGGGTGATTTATTGTTCTATGGATCCTAATCGAACTTGTTTGTCTGGTTGAAAAGAGTGTGGCCAGGCCAGTAGTCATCAGAATATTCTCTTATTAGTGCCCACGAAAGTACAATGTGCTAACCCATGAAAGCGGTCTAACTTTTGTCTAAAATCAATAAAAAGGAATAATATAAAATCGTTGCAAATCTTTGCATACCATTATTGTCCATTGGTGCTGTTGAATGGATTAAACGCCTGTCGTTAGGGAGGGCTACATTTTAGTTCATTAGGTATTCGCCCTGTACTGAATCAAACAAGAAGTTAAATTACTGACCATACTAAAAGATTAGGATTGTTAAATATTATGCATATGAAACACCACAGCCAGTAGTTGCGCAGTAAAAGGCAAAGTTAACTGATACAGGTAAAACGTCAAAGTGCGGGATGGACCTTCCTGAAGGCAATCACAGTCAAAAATTATAGGCGATTTAAATATCTAGTTAGAGGGTTTAAAGCCTAACTAGGAAGCCGTATGATTCATCTACTGCAAAGTTAAATGCTACAGTCCCGAAAGATTGGGGTTATAAATTGCCCCTATATTGGTAAGTAGGCACTTTCCGGTTAGTAATTTAAAAGGTCCCTTTTAAATTAGTTTTTTTAATAGATATAAAACGGATGTGCATCTACATAAACCAACAAAACAAAAGTGTGTTCTAAACAAACCCCAATTGACAATAGTGCGGTAATTAAAGGTTGCCCATAGAGTAAATTTGGGTTTAAAAGTATATGAGGGTTAACAAGATCTGAAAAAGCAAAGACTAACTGGTAGAAAGTTAAGGACGAGAAAGGCAATCTCTTAAAACGTTTAAAAATAATACCTTATGGTTACTACAACTTTTGTTCTTAAGAGAAGTATTTAGCAATTTTAACATAAGTTAAAATTAATGAGGCAAATTATTATAGTTTACAAATAAATTTCCAGAACATAAAGAAAAAAGGGAGTTACGTTTTCCTAGAAGCCTTGCACCGAATTTTGGGGCTTTTAATCATAGTGGCGAAACCCATAGTTCAGCACACACGGCCTTGTAGAATGGGCATTTATGAGTTTAAAAGGTAATAGACCGTCTGAGTTTTACCTCGTGAACCCAATGTTGTATGTTCATTTACAACAGTTAAAAACAGTGCTAATTTGTTTGCTTGGCTTTCCATCACAGTATCTAAAGGTTTTGCTACAGCCTCACAGGGCGGTATTGCGATTATCAGCTATAACGTTTGACGAGACCGCCACTATAAAAGAATTAAATGGGATACTATAAATTCAATTGGATGTAAAAATAACTAACCAAGATGGAAAGCCAAGTTGTCTGTTCTGATTTATTAATAGATCTGGAAGTAGAAGAACATAAATAGAAGAGAAAGAAGGTCTCAGGTCCCGCGGACGTTAATAGTGCTAGAAGTAAAGAAGCTTCTGTAAACCCTTAGATTATTATGGGATTACATTTGAGATAATGTAAAAAGATATGTACACATCACCAAATCCTTATCTAGCACGTAAAGCCCCGTTTAAATGTTGCTCATTTGCCTTCAATTTTAGAGTTTTGATGTGTTAATTTTTTAAAAAACAGTGATAAATATTATGGCCAAAACTTGATATGTGAAAGGACGTGATTAGTATGTGAAAAAGGGGTTTTCCGTGCAAAATAAGATGGGTTGATCTTTGAACGAAGATATATTACAATGTCTCTAGGTGTTTCAACAGGCCATACCGTGGAGAGAGAGCGTGTGTGAATGCAAATAAAGCCTTCTGTTGTGTCACCGTATTTTCTTTGTTTTGTGGGGTTTGTTGTGTGCGTTTCATACTTTCAGTAAAAGGGAAAAGGGGTGGTTTATAACGGGGGGGTAAATTAAATACATATAACCCTTTCTAACTGACCTTATACAGTGACAATATGCATGACACAATTACACATAGACTTGATTCGCATTACATCTCTGCGCTGGGCTATCCTGGGATGCTTTCCTTAAAGTCACAAAACTCCAGATTGACTAATTTCTGCACTACCCAACTCCAATGATAGAAGACGGCTGAGGGGAAGGACTAGCATGGGCCTCACAAACCTTACTGCAAACCAACAACAAGTATTTAGACGACTATGATCCTACTACCAAACCATCCAACTATCTAATGTTACTAAGACGCTAACAATCTTAGGGTGGGCCATGAGTCAACCGCTTCCACTAAGAACATTAAAATGATAAAAGGGCCTCATGATGTTAAAACAGAGTTAAGGTTATGTTGTCACAGCTTACGCCTGGATAATTCAGCAGGACTAATCTTGGAAGTAGACTTAGAATATCCTAAAGAATTACCGATCTACACAACGATTACCCCCTAGCCCGCAGAAAGATTAAAGATGAGCCCGCATCGAACCACGCTAAAACTTGTTCACCATCTAAGGCACAAAAACTAAATATGTGTGTCATTACAGACTTCTACAGTTGTTACCCAGACACGGACTGAAACTGACAGCTGTTCATAGAATCATTGCTTTTGATCAAGAGCCTTTTATGAGGCCATACATTAAGAAGAATACTGATCTTAGAACCCAAGCCACTGATGCTTCAGAAAAAGACTTTTTTAAACTTGATGAAACAACAGCTGTTTTGGCAAAACCATGGAGAACGTACACAATGTAAAGATGTTAAAATTAGTTACAAAAGAAAACCAAGCAATAAGTTTGCCTCTAAACCTAACTATCAAGACTTTGAAGATTTAACGACAGCTTGGTTGGCATTATGATGAAGAAAAAGGATGTTAAGTGGACAAGCCCGTGTTTATTGGCTTTACCGTATTAGGTTGTCAAAGTTATTAATGTTAGATTTCGTACGACTACTTTAAAAACCCCGGTACCCAGAAGAAAGAGTACTTTACACAGACACTGACTCTTTTATTCTAAAAGTCCCACAGAAGACTTCTATAAGGATTTAGAAACTGAGGTAGTAAAGGAAGTGATGGGGGGTACGACACATGGGACTATCCTAAAGACAGCCCTTTAAAACTCAACTGTGAACAAGAAAGTGATTGGAAAGATGAAGGATGAAAATTAATGGGACAGTTATCAAAGAATATGTTGGGTTGCGGTTTAAAGATGTATAGCGTTGCCAGCCAGACTTCTGTAATGAAAAAGCTAAGGGCATAAGTAAAGAAGTTGAAAAAAAAATAAATCCACGTAACTAAAAAAAGTTTTTGAAAACAAAGTTTTTTATCCCCAAAAAATTTTAAATTGGGCCCCTTATTTTATCAAGTAAACAAACGTTTAACAAGAAATCATAGCTAACAAAACAAGAAATTAGTCAATCCTGAGTTTCATAGTGTGGGGCTGGAGAATTTTAAAAGTTTAAATTGACTAGAAATTAAGAATAATAGTACTTATTAAGAACCTAAAGACTATTAAAAAATAACAAAAAAACTTAAAACTTAAAAACCCAACTGGTATTTTAAAAAAACTATAATTTATTTTTATTTAATTTATTGACTTAATTAAAAAGTACTTTCTATAACTAATTAACGTACTTATTTAGTTTTAACTTGTTTTATCTAGTTTTTAAAAAATTTTACAAGAAAATGGGTTACGGGAGGTTGTTTTTTTTTTTAAAAAGGGGGTTTTCTTTTTTTGTGGGTCTTGTGGTTTTGTTAGGTATGGTTTTAAGTTTTTGTATGCAAAAAAACCCCCAAAACCCAAAACAGCAGCAAATAATAATATACTCTTTTTTGTTTTTGTGTTGTTTTTAAAATTGTGTTGTTTTTGGGGGGATGTTGTATTCATCTAATAATTTTTTTTTTGCGGTGGTTTGTTTTTTCCCAGTTGTTCCTTCAGCAGTTTCGCCCCTCAAAACGTCCGGTTTTTTAATTGTAACTCTCACTTGCGGACATTATTGTCTGGGTTTGTCTGCGGATGCCCGTGGCTTTTTCTCTGAGTCTTTTTTTTTTGCGATTAAAAATTTAATATGATAAAATAATTGTTAAAAATAATTAACCCCCTGATGAAAGGCAAATGTCCCAAAATTTTAAACATGTCAATGCAAAATTTTAGGGGTTGTTTAAAACGGATCTTGTGATAAGCAAATTTTTTTTTCTTCTGAATAAGGCGCCACTTATTATTACTTAGCATTAAATTATTTTCTGGCCCGATCTAAATTTTTACCCCGTGGCTTGTACCTAGCGTGATACTTTAACGTTGAGTAGGCATTGTGAAACGTTCAATATTTGTTAAACCCCAAATTGTTAGTTTTTCCCCCGCGCCAGAGAATATAATCTTTCTTTATGGCGTTGTTCGGAGTTTTGCTGCTCCTACACTTTAATAGTTTACAATCCCTTTTTTTAAACAATAAAAATAATATATACTTTTTAAAAAAAGTTTAAAAAATTTGGTAATTGCATGCTATTGTTGGTTTGTTTTTTTTAACCCCTTTCAAAAGTTGTTTGGAAAAAAAACCCCCAAAAGGGAAAAATAGAAAATTGCCAAAAATAGTTGCATTTATTTTTTTGCTTTAACAACAAAAGATTTTTGATTTAAAAAAAAAAGACAGCCTTTTTTATTTGATTATTTTAATTATTTTTTTAGTTTAAAAAAAGATGAGTGAAAAAAAAATCTACAAATTTTCCCCTTGTGTAATTAGCGCTTGAGGCCCATAGGGATGTTGGGCAAAAAAATGTTTTAAAATGAAGCCCGGGTGACCCAGGAAGGTTAGAATGAGGCGTTGTTAAAGGTTATGTTGTAATTACTGCGGGATTGCGTCAAAAGATTTCTTGTTACCCGGGGTTATCCCCGAAAAAATTTTTATAGAAAGATTAATTCATAAGAAAAATTGATTTATAAAAAGGGGCAGGAGTGTTATGATGGTGGGAGGAGCTATTGTTAATCCCTTTGGCCCTTCTCTGGAAGCAATTATATGTTTAGTAAATTGCAGTCCGATGAAGAGAGAGAACGTCATAACAAGGCAATGGAAGATTTAGCTAAGGAAAAGAGACGCTTATGAGAAAAGGGAGGATTGCTACTTGACTTTATTAATAAAAGTTAAGGGAACAGGGCCTGCAGAGCCACATTTACAGACGTTATGAGGCAATGAAGGGAATTACTTAGTGACAGGAAAAAAGTTTCTAACATCGCCACCGCCAGAACTGTCTGACTTTTATGAACCATCAGAAAAAAACAGAAAAATAGCGAAATTTGGCTTTATTGTGGGTGCTATGGGTGCAATCTATATTCTTGCACAAAAATCTAAAAATTAAATAAAAACATTTAAAATACAGCTTCTTTGGAAAATACGAAGCACAAATTTTAAATTATTCTCCTAAAGGTTATTGGAAAGGAAAGACTGCTATTGAAAAAACTGAGTAAAAGCGCCAGAGTGGGCTGAATCAGAGCGAAAGATGGCTTTCAAAACAGGAATTTGGCAAATATATCTGCCTGCCCCAAAAGAATAATAAGGCTAATTGTTAACTCAGTTCTAATGACACCCACAGATGGACTTGCTGTATCTTTCCCCATGATAAGTTAGAAGAAAAAAGTTTAAGTATGCTCTGACAGTTGTGAAATGGCTTCAAGATACAAAACGCTGAACCTTTAATGGGTAAAAGCGCAACTGCTGTGGCTGTGGCTTTACAACAAATAACATGCGAGGTCCATTAAAGTATCCCAGGATGATTCAAGTTGATGATGGAAAAAAAGTTTAAAGGTTCTGTAAACCAGTTGTTTTTAAAACATCATGTTACAGTTAGAGAGGGATCCAGGCAACCTCGATCAAGGCCTAGTAGAAAACTTTAATAAGAATCTAGCTGAACGCTGTACCTATCAATATCACAGAGAAATTATGGACAGAACGCCTAACACAGAATGGGTTAGGAGGTTGCCAGCAGTCTTACGTGCCCTGAACAATGAGAATTTAAAGCAACAGGGTTGAAACCGGGAAAAGCGATCAAATTTAAAAAAAAAATTTTGCCCTTAAGAAGATGTTTTTGGGGGGCCAAAAATCTTGCCGTTTGGAAACCCCCAAAAAAAAGATATTGTATCTCCCGGAGAGGGAGAAGGTTTATGTTAAAATTAGGCCACGATGTTAAATGGAGGTAGACGTTTATGAATTGAAAGAAATTTTGAAAACCGGGGCCCCCCGTATATTATTTAAAAGGGACCCTGTCTAAAAACCCGCCCCTAAAAAATCCTTTTTTTGAAGAGCCAAATGGGCCCCCCAAAACAAAAGTGAGTTAAAAAAAAAATTAAATTTTTTTTTTGCCCAAAACTTTTTTTTTTGGGGCCCATTTTGGGGTTTTAAATGATGTGTGTTGGTTTTTTAAAGTTCTGTTTAATTTTCACAGTGTTTCCTGCCGTTTAAGTTTAAAATTTTTTCTCCTCCCTTTTAAGTTCAATTTTTTGTCGGGGGGATAAACCCCACCCATCCCCGCCAAAAACTTTGAAATTTTTTGTCTGTAATGTTTTAAACCTTAATGATTTTTCAAATTTTTTAAATTTTTAAAGAAACAAAGTTTGCTGAACTAGGCTACAATGGGAGGTGGGTTTTTTAATCTAGGGGGGTTTAATTTTTTTTAAAAAGCACTTTTTCAATCAAGACTGGACCCAAACCTTTTAACCCCAGCCTCTTTAAAGCAAAGAGGGGCGCCCCAACCCCTGGCAACACACAACACTAACCCGGGACTTACGCAGCCAGCTGAGGAGCCATAAAAATAAGAAAGAGTTTTTAAAACTTTAGAAAAATTTTCTTTTAGTAATTTTAAAACTTATTAAGTCGCTTTCAATTTCCCTTTTTAAAATTCAGTTTTTTTGCTTTAATCTAAAATGTGACCCCCATTTTTTAAAAAAGATTATTTTTTTAATTAATCTTGTACATATTTCTTATTAATTTCCCTTTTGGGGCCCCTTTACTAACAGGAAATTTTAAAACCCAAAAAAATCAACATTTAAAATTAAGAGAATAAAATCGGTACTGTTAGGTTTTTCTTTTTAACCATCACCCGTAACCTTTCAGATGATACATGGGGATTTTTTTTTGTCTCCCTTTTTTGTAAATTTCAATTTCGGGGCTTTTAAAAGGGGGGGATTTTCCAGGGTTTTTAGCGTTTTTTTTGTAAACCCCTTTTTTAAGTATGTTCTGGGAAACTAGTTTCCCCTCCCCCGGGTAATAAATAGGGGGAAAAAAAAAAACATTCCCTCCCCTTTGGGCCCAGGGATTTCGAAGCGACGGGGGGGAAAATTTAAGCCCAAAAGTTTCTTCCCCCCTTCAGCAAATTCTTTTCTGAAACTTTATTCAGAACCCCGCATAGTTAATTTGTTTTTTTTTTTGTGTTTCTGAAACTAGGCTAACAAGATAGGGGCCCTTAAACCTTTCAAAATTTTTCTTGTTTTCAAAGTATACATTGGGGGTTCGTATTTCAAAATTTTAAATTTCCAAAACAAAATTTTAGGGAAACAGCGCCAAACATTTCTCTCTTTTAAGAAGTAGGGATTGTGTTTGCCAAAAACGTTTGCTCAAATTTCTTAAACTTTCTAGGGGGGTCTGCGTGTTTTTTTTCTTTTAAATTTTGTTCGTTTGTAAACCCCTTTTTCTGTGTACTCAAACCAAAACATTTCCTGGCACTCCAAAATTTGATCAAACTCGGGTTTTTTGCTAGGGTTTTTTTCTCTACTGCAACGCATTTAGGAGCTACTGCGCTTTTTTATTTGGCCCCCGGGCATTCTTTTTTTAATATAAAAATTTAATAAAAAAAAAAAAAAAAAAATAATAAAAAAAAAAAAAAAAAAAAATTTTTTAAAAAAATTTTTAAAAAAAAAAAAAAAAAAAACCCA
Source organism: Conus ventricosus (assembly GCA_018398815.1). Taxonomy (NCBI): domain Eukaryota; kingdom Metazoa; phylum Mollusca; class Gastropoda; order Neogastropoda; family Conidae; genus Conus; species Conus ventricosus. The sequence goes on from JAFLJL010002868.1 coordinate 27,025, forward strand.
AAAAAAAATTTTTATTTAAACAAAAAATTAAAACCCAATTAAATAAAACAAACCCATTTAATGGGGGGTCTGCCTTTAAAAACCATATTTTTGAGTTGGCCCAAAAAATTTTTCTACTTTTCTCTTTTTTTTTTTAACTTTTTCTTTTGGCCCTTAAAAATATAATTTTTTTCAAAAATTTTAAGGAATTTTCAAACTTTTCTTTGCCTTAAAAGGAAAAAAACAAAAAAAATAAAAAAAAAAAAAACAAAAAAAAAAATTTTTTAAAAACCAGAAAATAACTGCGGCCCCTAAATTCCCCTTTGAAACTTTTTTTTTAAAATGTTTGCAGGAAAAAAGTTCTCAAAAAAACTGTTTTGTTTTCAAAAAATCAAAAATTTTTTTAAACCCCGTTCCCCCAGTTTGGTCACTTTTGGGAAAAACTTAGAAAATTAATTTTTTTAGAAAATTCTTTCTTTTAAAGACTTTTAGTGCCCCTTAATGGTTTTGAGAAAAACCCTTTGCTTTTAATTGGCCACCGGGTTTTTTTTGTAAAAAAATTTAAAAATTTTTTTCCACACCAATAATTTTTTCCCCAATTTAAAACAATCGGTCTTTGGAAAAATTTAAAAACCCTTTTTTTTATTAAGGGGTTTTCTTACATTTTAAAGGCCAAAAAATTTTTTTTTCTTTTCCTTTAAGATTTAAATGTTTTTCCCCCCTTCCCCAAAACCTTTTTAAAAATGAAGTTTTTGGTGTTCCCCGGCCCTTTCCCTTTTATAACTTTTTCCATTTCCTAACCTTTCTCCAAATTTAAAAAACCCTTATTTTCTTGGGCAAAAGGAAGGGTTTTTTCTTCGGTTTAAAAAAAAAAAATTTTTTTAAAACCCCCCAGGGGCCCCCCCCCGGAAAAATTTTTGAAAGGGAAAAAGGTTCCAGAGGATTGTCCCGGTTGTTTCTATTTTCTGAAAAAGGGGTTTTTATAAAAAAGTTTTTTCATTAAAATTTAAAATTTAAACCCCGTTTTTTTTTTTTTTCCTTTTAAAAAAATTGATTTTTAAAAATTTTTAATTTTTAAACCAGTTCGGGGTCAGTAAAAAAATCAAACTCAAGAAAAGTGTCGCGACTGGGTAATTTTTGCTTTAGGGGTTTCAACAGAACGACAGAACCCCCTTGGAATTTTAAAAGCAGATGATAAGTAAGTTTTTCTTTTAAATGCCCTTGGTTTAAATGGGATAGGGGTTTTTAAAAAATCCCAAATCTAAGGGAAAGAGAATTCCCATTGCCAAAATTTCCCTTTGTTTCTGCCTACTTTAACACGTTCTTTGCCCCCCCTTTAAAACCTTTCTTGAACCGTTTGGGGTTTGTATTCCCTGAAAAATTTTTTTTTTCTTTTTTTTTTAGGGACCCTAGTTTAGAATAGAGGGCAAAAATTTTCTGGGCCCCTTTTTAGTAAAAAAACTTCTTTGCCCTCCAGTTTTAAAATTTCTTTGATTTAAAATTTGCCCCGCCAAAAATTTGCAACAACTGTAAGCCTTAGGGTTTCCCATGAATATCTATTTTGAATGTAGTTTAGGGGCCTGGCATTATAAAATCGCCAGCACCAAATCAAAGGGGAATTTTACTGTAAAGCTTGTCCAGGGTGAAATGTTTTATTGGGTATTTACGCAAATTCAGTCTGCCTTATACCTTTTACACCCGGGGGGTTCCCCTTTTCTTTTCTGTATGGATCGAGGGCACAACCGTATGAGTTCATTTTTTATAAAACAAAAAGAATATAAATAAAAAATATGGATGAAGATTTTGACCCGATTGATCCTGTTGAAGAAGAAGAAGATGAAACAGAACTAGGCCCTCCATTGCAGGAAGAGCTTGAAGGAGCAGGTTCTTTACTCCCTAGACAACGTCAAGAACTCTTGCGAGAAAGAATTAATCATTCTATAGAAGCATAGGACGAGAGCTACTAGAAGTGATTGATCCTAACGATTTTGAAGAAGATGGCGGGCATTTGTATATAAAAACTGGTGCAGGGGGGCGTGTAAATGCTACTTCAATGCAAAACCCAAGCAGGTTTTTAAAACTAAGCACAATAAGGCGAAAACTTCCTATTGCTAAGGCAGAACAATTAAACCTTTTAGAGCTTAGAGCCGAAGCCGTTAGTCATTTACAGAACTTGGGCAAGAATTGCCAACACAATCTAAAATACAAAACATACCTCTTCAAGATTTAAATCAAACAGCAGATGAACTAATAGCAGAAATTGAAACGAGTTTAAGTTAGGAGACAGTCAGAAAAACATTAGCAACAATTGACGATTCAGGCCCCACTGAGCGTGAAATTGAGGTTCTTAGGAGTGAAAACGATAAGCTTAGGCGCGAACTTGAGGGTCTTAAGGATGCACTTACAACTGTAAGGGAGGAACTAGCGCTCAATCTAGGAAAACTTGGCGAGCTAGATGAACAAATAGAAGAAGAAAAAAATAAACTGGCTGATGCAGATGATAACAATTTAGGGCTAGAAGAAAAGGCTAGAATACAGCAGAAAATACAGAATTTAATGTTGCTAAGGACGAATAGCAATCCGATGGCTACTACAACTTTTGTTCTTTAAGAGACGCATTTAGCAATTTTAACATTAAGTTAAAAATTAATGAGGCAAATCTTATAATTACTATGAATTTTCCAGAACTTAAAGAAAGGGAGTACGTTTTTCCTAGAAGCCTTGCTCGAATTTTAGGCTTTTATGACAGTGGTGAAACGTATCATATTAAAACACATATGCACTTAAAAAGTGGACTTTATAAGTATGTAGGCAGTAGACCAGCCGATTTCTCATGTACCCGATGTTGTATGTCTATTTAGAAGAGCTAAAAACAGACCGCAATTCATTTATGGGCAGCCCTCTACAGTTCTACGAGCACTGCCGGAAATTAAGGCAGGGTTTTGCGATTATCAGCTATACAGGTTTGGTGGAGACAGCCAATTTAAAGAATTAGTTAACCTAGACATAAATTCATTAAATATAAAAATAACTAATCAAGATGGAAGACTAGTTGTTTGTTCTAATTTATTAATAGTGTTAGAAGTAGAAGAGCGTACTGTAAACCCTTAATTTTTTGCCTTGGAGAAAATGTGAATATGTTTGTTCACGATCACCCATATTATTCTACACGGAAACCCCCCTTTTAAAGTACTGATTTTGTCAATATTGTCAGTTTTGAGGTGTTAATTTTAGTTGGAAAACAGGTGTTAAATTTGGTCAAAACTGATATGAGATGGATGTGATTTGTAGTGAAAAAGGGGTTTTCGTGCAAATAACATGGTGGTCTTGAACCCGCATATTTACATTCTCTTGATTCTTTCCTCCCTCCTCCTAGTGAGTACATACTCAGTGTTCAAAACACATGACCAGCACCTTACCAGCCCTTATTAAACTATCTCTCAGTGGTCACTTTCACCCAATGACCACCCTTCTTTCTTGAATGAGTCATTCTCACCATTATTTGGGGACGCCCGCTACACTAGTAAAGCCACATGAATATTCTTCCTTTTTAGTTGTGGCATGGGGAAAAGATTCATATCACTAAACTACATGTGATGGAGCGTCACATGCCTTGATGTGAGGCTACGTCACATGACACCCCCCATCCTGGGGTAAAAAAATTTTCTCCAGAAATTTTTTTTTAAACGGATATCAACTTCATTTAAAAAACCCCTCTCAGCCATTAATCTAAAAATGTGTACCCATCACACTTGATTCACCAAATTAACAATCAACGTATAAATCAATCATCGTGATCCACCATAAAGGGCCTATTTCAAACTTTCAGTCTTTCTAAAAAAAAAAATTCATAATTGATCACCACATCTCACAAGATACATTTCACAAATTACATGGAAAAAAACAATTAGGGATATTAACAATTCAAAGTACAAATTGTTTTTATATTAAAATGTGAAGCACATTTTCCCCCTTGATTTTTGGCTCACATCTTTATGTTTCAAAACCCTTGTGAAAAGAGATATTTCTAAGTGTAAATGTTTTCTCAAGAGACATGTAAACAAAATAAACATAGTTTAAAAATAGTTTTTTCCCCCCACATGTAATGTTATAGTCCATTGAAAAGTAAAACATATTTTCCATTGTTGACAATGAACTAATGAAAACAATTAGTTTTTTTCTCACTGCACAATCAAAGCATGTGTTTTATACATTTTCTAAGAGTTATTGCTCGTGACACATACATATATTTTTAAACTTCCAAGCAAGTTAGACATAAATAGTACATGATGATTTTTTTCATTGTTTACTAAAGAATAAAGCAAAGAATAGGTTATGTCATACATCAACATCAAGTATATTTTTTGCTTGTAAAACATATAGTCACTTCAAGAAGCAAATTAAGCAAAAATCCCAAACTTGATTTAAATAGTCAGTAACATACAATGCACTGTCAAATGTGGCACACCGTAATCATAAAGGAAGACAAAAAAACAGGAATAGTCTTTCCCCTTGAAGACAGTTACATTCGTCCATGAATATTCATACACGTGACAATAAATCTCCCATGACGTTTTGTGTTCCAGCAGGTTCAATGGTAAATTGGAATTCCCTGCAATGCCAAAGACCACCTTAAAAATCTGCTGTTCTTAGTCTTTGACGATTGCAAGAACGTTAAGGGCCCTGTGGTCAGTCTGTAACCGAAACTTTCTTCCAGTCAAGAACCTGGCGAACTTCTCACATGCCCATACAATACCCAAAGCACTCTCTCTCAATAGTGGAGTATTTTCCTGTGTCTTTGAGAACTTTTTACTGGCGTATTGCACGGATGTAACAAAGCACTTTTTCCTGCAACAGTACCGCTCCCATTCCTTTGGAACGGGAAATGGGTTCTCAAAATAAAGTCTTCTGAGAGGGGGGTAACAAAAGAACAGAAATGAGTTTGAGGGTGTTCTGAACACACTCCAAAGCCTCTGGCACTCATCAACCACACAATACTTTTGTTCCTCGTCCCTTTCGTCAGTTCAGTAAAAAGGGGCCGTCAGGGACGCAAAGTGGGGTACATACGTCTATAGTAAGACAACAATCCGATGAGTGACCTGATCTGTTTCTTTGTAGTGGGTTTAAGTAAAGATAACATCTTTTCCACTTTCTTTCCTTCTGGCATCATTTTTCCCACTGAAATAGTGTGACCCAAAAACTCGAGAGTTTGAAAACGGCACAATTTTGGATGGTCTTGCAGTCCAAACCAAAACTTCTGAGTCTGGAAAAAAACAGCTCGTAAGTTAGAAAGGAGGCACCCCAGGGACTTTGCAGCCAACAAAATGTCGTCAAAAAAACTGACTGCACCACATTCATGGAGTTTCAGGCTCGATCATCTAGCAAAAGAAGCTGGGGCATTTTTGGAAACCGAATGGCATTTTCGTCCACTGGAAAAGACCAAAAGGTGTTTGAAATGCTACCCCCCCTTTTCCTTGCCCAGCTTCGGCCATTGGAATCTGCCAGTATCCTTTAGTCAAGTCACTTTCACAAAAAAAATTTCCTTCTGAGAGCTGACACAGAAGTTCTTCAAAAGTCTGGGTGGGCTCGGCCCTCGAACACAGTGATCTTATTTAATTTCCTGTAATCGATGCAGAACCACACGAGCCATCAGGTTTGTCCACCAATACAACTGGTGAGCTGTACGGGAGAAAGTAGAAGTTCTATGACCTTTAAATCCAGCATTACTTTTGATTTCTCTCTCGACAACCTCTTTTTTTGCAAACGATGGGGGGGTATGGTTCGGTTTGCACTGTATTTCGGTAGTTAAACTGAATACTATGGGGTTCAATACTAGTCACTGTACCTGGGGTATCTGTCAACACATCCTGAAAGTCTTTCAATTTCTTTGAGCTGTTCTGTTGATTGCAGACAAATCATTCGACGAAAACCCCATCATCATAGGTTTCACCTTTGATAGACAGAGTAGGAAGGGGTACAACATCATCTGCATGGTAAAATGTTTAACACTCCTACATTTGCTGTTTTTACAACCTTTTGGATCTGTCCCTGTACGTTACATTGGGTACATAAATCATCACTGATAATGTCTTCCTGTTGACATCAGTTTCTGTCATAGGACATATCCATTCAACTGACTGGTTGATGGCAACATTTGTACGTTCAACATACTTCTTCAACATGTTCACATGGAATACCTTCTCAGTGTTTGCCATTTTGATCTTATAATTAACTGCAGAAAGTTTTTTCGACCACCTGAAAAGGACCCTTCCACATAACGCGAAGCTTGTTATGTTCATTCCGTGAGTAGTACAAGGACTTTATCCCTACACGAAGGAACGTGCCTTTGCTTTTCTGTCTGCAAGGACCTTGTACACATCTGTTTTCCTATCAGCTGACTGTTGAGCAAGCTCACATGCATCCTTCAAACGATTATGCAGTTCATAAACTATTGGTAAACAGTTTTACTGTCCCTCTTTTTCCATCCATTGTTGTCATCAGTAGAATCCAAAGGACCCCTTTGGAGTGTCCGAAAAGAAGCTCGAATGGCGAGAATCCCAGCGTTTCGTTCGGCATTTCCCTGTATGCGAAAAGCAAAGCCCCGGGATGAAACAATCCCATTCTGGGGTTCCTGCCTTGCAACCTTTCTCAACATGGACTTTAAAAGATCCATTGAAACGTTCAACCATGCCATTCATTGGGGATGATATGGTGTGGTTGAATGGAAAAGAGATTGACAACAGTCTGTAAATTTCTCTCATGAGATCGGAAATGAATTGCGTTCCACAATCCGAGAGAATTTCCCCTCTGGAAGACCCACTCTGGAAAAAATCGCAAGTAAGGCTTCAGCGACAGACACTGTATCAATTTCTTCAGTGGAATCGTTCTGGATACCTTGTCGCTGTATCCACCAAAGTTAAGATATAGCGATATCCGGAAGAAGATGGTGGGAAAAGGCCCAACAAGATCAATAGCCACCTTCCAAAATGGGACGGAATGAGAAAGGGTTTTGTGCAAAGGTGCACATGGGAAAGCGACCTTTCTGAGATTGATTTGATTTGATTGATTTAATTTAGAGTCTGTTTCACAAAGATGGTGATATTAGACCCTTAAAAAAAAAAAACAAAACAAAAAAAAAAAACCCCCTTATACATGGGGTTTTTATGTGTGTAAGTGCGTTAGTGAGAGTGTGTGAGCGCGAGGTGTGCGTGTGAGCGCGTGCGTGCATGCGCGCACCCGTGTGTGTATGTGAGAGTGAGAGTGAGACAGAGAGAGAGAGAGAGAGAGAGAGAGAGAGAGAGAGAGAGGAAGAGAGAGAAGAGAGGAGAGTGTGTGTTGTGTGGGTGTGGGGAGTGT